>JARQOC010000009.1:6763211-6842787 GCA_033576535.1 Allobates femoralis
TATGATCTTATGAATATTACTGAATAAATTTTGAATATTGGAGAAGTGTCCGGTGCCGGATCCATTACTACATATAATCTTCTTGGACGTACGGGACGTCTCCTTCTGGCACCATCCGGTCCGTTGGAATTTGGTGAGCACGAACAAACCCCCTACCCTTTTCCTCCCTCAGCGTCACTTAGCTGCCTGTCCTTTGGGTTAGGAACTCCAGCCTGAAACTAAAGCTCCCCGTCAGTGAATCTGGGGATACCGGATGAATCGTCGGTCCCCTTCAGAGCTGACACTCTGCTTTAGCCCAGCCTCCAACATTCCTCTGGCATGAGGCTCTGCCAGGCTCCTTCCTCTGTGCTCCTTCCAATATACTAGGAGGGCTTCTCCACCTGCAACAGGTTGCTTCAGCTGCTGTCTAGGGCACGGGTTGCACCGTCCCTTCTCTGTCTCTCACACTCCTGGTGGTTTCAGCGTTGGACGGGCTTTCCCCCCCATCTGGCTCACACTGGCTCAGTACGGGTCTGCACTCCTCGGCTTAGGCTCTTCCAGGACGTGTGATGTCCTTCAGTCTTTACAGCTCGGCACCCTGGGCCTACTAACTTCCTTCACTCCTCCCCCTTCCTATATACTGTCAGTCACCTGACCTCTGGTGTGCCCAACCCACTCCTCTCATCCACCACCCCTCTGATCTCATATAGTGTCTAATCTCAGGGCTGGATGTTAACCTCTTCTATGCGTGGGTTGTGTGGGCTGTGAGGGTTAGTGTTTAACAATGTCCTACCTGCCTGGCTGCAGTTCCCTTATGTGGCCTCCTGGACGCAGGGGCGCCACAGACCCTTTAGTCGCATAGGTCAATTGCATAAAAGGCAACATAAATCCGTTTTGGTCCAAAGAACTCTTACTGGACCGTGACAATAGACAATATTTGAATATAATAAGATGAATATACTCAAAGAGAAAATGATGTCATACATCTATCCATATATCGCTAGATGTATCGGAAAGAGAATGAGCAGTACCGTGTTAGCAGGTTGGATGGCATGAAAGCAGTGCTTTATTGACGCCAGATGAATACTTGCAGTAGCCTAGTGTATATAAGACACCAAGGAAAGGGTGAGTAAATAGAAAAGAATAGCTGGACATTAGAGAGGGGCAGAAGAGAGAAGGTAAAATTACCTCTAGTGATCAAATAAGGGAATACATCAGGGAAGGTCTACCCTGCGCTTAATGTCCTCTTTTATGGACATGCATGTGTTAGCTCTATAGAGAAAGGAAAAAAGACCACATAATAATGGGGGGAAAAAGGTTCTACTCATCTTATGGATATAGCAACAAGCACATACCAGTGTGAGCGTATCCTTCTCATCAGGGAATACCATGAAATTATGAACTGGTCCAACTGACCTAGGTAGGAGATAAAGTGGGGGATATAAGGTTGAGATCCCTGTGTCATATGGGAGTGTGAGGTCTAGAGACAGTGCACCTCTTGATTCCTTGTACTGCTGCCCCTATGGGATAAGACCCTGTAGGTGAACAATGCAATACACAAAAGATAAAAGCGCTCCCATTGAGAGAACCTGGTGGTGTAATGGGGGCAAGTTATAAGGTGAATGAGGGGTTGCCTCTCACCTGTAAAATGCAGCAAATGAGTCAGGGGACCTCCGGGCATCGGCTCCTCTCTGACACAGCTCGCACTGGCTTTCTAGCCCACTCCTGGATTGCTCCGATTGGATGGATCGCAGTCATGTGACTCACGAGTCACTGGTCACAGGGTCGGATATCACAGCAGGTCCTATCAGTTCAGAGCTGCTTTGCTGGGAATATCTGTGCCTCCCTGCAGCTTCCAGTAACATCACACCCAGGATGGGTGATTCATACAAGATTAAAGCCCCCGTCACACTAAGCGAGATCGCTAGCGAGATCGCTGCTGAGTCACAAGTTTTGTGAAGCAACAGTGACCTCGCCAGCGATTTCGCTATGTGTGACACTTAGCAGCGATCAGGCCCCCGCTGTGAGATCGCTGATCATTGCAAACCATTCTGGACCATTTTTTGATCGTCGCGCTCCCGCTGGGCAGCGTCCATCGCTGTGTTTGACAGGGACAATGACCAACGATCTCAATACTACGCCAGAGAGTGACAGGGTCCCAATGACCGTTGTATCGTTGCTGCGTAGCTGGTGAGATCTGACTGTTTGACATTTCACCAGCGACTACATAGCGACGCACCAGCGATCCCTACCAGGTCGTATCGTTGTCTGGTGTGTCGCCAAGTGTGACGGGGCCTTAAGGAAAGAAAAGATTACAGGCTAGGAGCGCTGGGGAGCACAAATAAGGAGATTACTTATGAGTTAACAAGTTTATTTACCACAACACGTTTCCACAACGGATAGTTTTCTTCCTCAGGTGGATTTTCAATAAATGGTGAAAATGGACACATTAAATAGTATCACAAGCCAATCATAGAATAACAATTAATGATGTCACTCTATTAACTCTGCCATAATACATTTTATCATGTTTCTTATATTAGCTGTGCTGCTCGGCCGCTTATTACACTCATGAATTGTACACATTTAGTGTCAGTGTTGCAGCAGATATCTCCTATTTTCATTAGTATGTATTTGTGGCACCCTGGCACCTGCTGGGCACCACAGAAATCCTTACGGCATGAATGGAGTATTAACAGCACAGCAAAACCCACAAAACACCACAACACTTAGAACACCTGGTTTCACCCCGAGCCTCTAGGGGGAGCTCCACTGGTCACTTTGAGCCAGTTCCCCCTATAAATAGAGTCTTGAAGGGAGAAACTTCAGAGTGTGGCAGACACTACAAGAGCTGCCAGGCACCAGAGTGTGGCAGACACTACAAGAGCTGCCAGGCACCAGAGTGTGGCAGACACTACAAGAGCTGCCAGGCACCAGAGAGTGTGGTAGACGCTACAAGAGCTGCCAGCCTGTGTGAAACCTCCACCCTATGAGGAACACACTAGGCCCAACCAGCCTGCTAGCAAGTGGAAATCCCTGCAATTGGGATAAGAGGAAGGAGGAGAATACCTCTCAGGAACACAGAGTTAATCTAACTCTTTCCTTAATCACCGGTTACTGGAACCGAAGCTGTGGAAGCTACAATGCCACCGCAGAGAACCAGCATACTTCACAGGGAGTCTAGCCCCCTGTTCCACCTGTCGCACCTACCAACGAGAGCCCAGGGAAGAAGGTAGAATTATCATCACCCTTTTACAGTGCCCTCAGTGCTGACAACCAGGTGAAATCAGTTCTATTGAACACACTGCCCGGTCCGGCTGGATTCCACATCCACCCGACCCTAGCACCAGAAGTATAGAGAGAAGGAAGCCTACACAAACTGCTTGCTGTGAAACTCCAGGATTGCTAAACTCCACGAACCCGGTCTGGCGTACCTGAATCTCACCAGTAAAGGTACTAAAAAGACTCTGATGTGTCTGCGTTTACTTCCTGGGCCTAACAGCAGCATTACTGCAGCTGCCGCACAACATCTTGCGCAGCTCCCGGCTCCGGGGACTCCCGCTCATCCTGTGGGGAGCGTCCCATCTAGCTGCTTAACATCCCCCGGAGAACCCGCAGCGCTGGTAAAGTTACCAGAACACCCGCAGGAGGCGTCACGAAGACAAATCACCCCCACTGTTCCGCCATTCCCCTATTGATCTGGACCACCGGGCCTACACCACCGCAGGCGCGGTTCCGTGACTGGAGGAGAAGCAACGCCCGCTACGTGTATCCCCGGCTACGGTGAGTCATATTTTTTCTGCTTGCACCTGCAGTTAGAGGTTAGATGCCAGTCATCCATACTATTAATTATGTATTCATTTTGACTGAGGTCCCTCCCCCCTCCCCCTTCCCCGCCCGGAGGCCAGCTTGGTTCTCCATCTTGTTGGAGTCCAGCACACCCTTTTCCTTTTTCAATTAAAAATAAGGGCAATATAAACCCAGTCACATTGCACAACTCTGTTAGTCATAGTAGTAGGACCCGGTGAGATGGAAGCACCTTGTCGTTGGTCACCGGGCACTCCGCAGTGGCCACTGCTGAAGCTAAGTCTCCTGTTTTGCAATATATTCTAGGGCAGTGTTTGCCATAATACATTTTATCATGTTTCTTATATTAGCTGTGCAGCTCGGCCGCTCATTACACTCATGAATTGTACACATTTAGTGTCAGTGTTGCAGCAGATATCTCCTATTTTCATTAGTATGTATTTTTTCTGCTTGCTCCTGCACTTAGAGGTTAGATGCCAGTCATCCATACTATTAACTCTATTAACTCCGTCCATCCCATATACCCCGAGATATGAAAGCTCTCAGTGGAAATCA
Organism: Allobates femoralis; assembly: GCA_033576535.1. Lineage (NCBI taxonomy): Eukaryota > Metazoa > Chordata > Amphibia > Anura > Aromobatidae > Allobates > Allobates femoralis. Next base: position 6,767,553 of record JARQOC010000009.1, read on the forward strand.
TTAATAAGGATAAAAATATATAGCATATAAAACATACAATATTCACAAATATCATGTAACATTAATCAATTAAAACTAAATCTAACACAGAATCATAAATATACACTGTGTGCAGAATTATGAGGCAAATGAGTATTCTGATCACATGATACTTTTTATCCATGTTGTCCTACTCCATGCTGTATAGGCTTGAGAGCCAACTACCAAATAAGAAAATCAGGTGATGTGCATCTCTGTAATGAGGAGGGGTGTGGTGTAATAATGACATCAACACCCTATATAAGGTGTGCTTAAGTATTAGTCAACTTCCTTTGTTTTGGCAAAATGAGTCAGAAGAGAGATTTGATGGGCTCTGAAAAGTCCACAATTGTGAGATGTCTTGCAGAGGGATGCAGTAGTCTTGACATTGCCAAACTTTTGAAGCGTGATCACCGAACAATCAAGCGTTTCATGGCAAATAGACAACAGGGTGGCAAGAAGCGTGTTGTGCAAAAAAGGCGCAAAATAACTGCCCATGAATTGAGGAAAATCGTGTGAAGCTGCCAAGATGCCATTTGCCACCAGTTTTGCCATATTTCAGAGCTGCAACGTTACTGGAGTATCAAAAAGCACAAGGTGTGCTATACTCAGGGACATGGCCAAAATAAGAAAGGCTGAAAAACGACCACCTTTGAACAAGAAACATAAGATAAAACGTCAATACTGGGCCAAGAAATATCTTAAGACTGATTTTTCAAAGGTTTTATGGACTGGTATCACCAAAGATGAACTTGTGGGACCTTTTCGGGTTGAGGATGGAGTGAAACTCAACTCCTGGACCTACTGTCAGTTTCTGGAAGACAACTTCTTCAAGCAGTGGTACAGGAAGAAGTCGGTGTCGTTCAAGAAAAACATGATTTTCATGCCGGACAATGCTCCATCACATGTATCCAACTACTCCAAAGTATGGCTGGCCAGTAAAGGTCTAAAAAAAGATAAAATAATGACATGGCCTCCTTGTTCACCTGATCTGAACCCCATAGAGAACCTGTGGTCCCTCCTAAAATGTGAGATCTACAGGGAGGGAAAACAGTACACCTCTGGGAACAGTGTCTGGGAGACTGTGGTGGTTGCTGCACGCAATGTTGATGACTCACCGTAGCCGGGGGGGTACACGTAGCGGGCGTTGTTTCTCCTCCAGTCACGGAACCACGCCTTCGGTAGTGTAGGCCCGGTGGTCCAGATCAATAGGGGAATGGCGGAACAGTGGGGTGATTTGTCTTCGTGACGCCACCTGCGGGTGTTCTGGTAACTTTACCAGCGCTGTTCGGGTCTCCGGGGGATGGTACACAGCGAGATGGAACGCTCCCCACAGGATGAGCGGGAATCCCCGGAGCCGGGAGCTGCGCAAGATGTTGTGAGGCAGCTGAGGGACGCTGCGCTGAATCCAGGAATAATGCACAACCACGCACAGTCTCTTTTAGGTACCTTTACTGGATGATAGTCAGGTACACTCGGACCGGGATAGTGAAGTTGGCACTTATGGAGTTTCACAGCAAGCAGTGTTAGGCTTCCTTTCTCTACTTCTGGTGCTAAGGTCGGGTGGATGTGGAATCCAGCCGGATCGGGCAGTTTGTTCAATGATGGAACTTGCTTCACCTGGTTATCAGCACTGAGGGCACTGTAAAAGGGTTTGAGCAGGATCAGTACTCTTCCCTGGGCTCTCGTGGATGGGTGCATCAGGTGGAACAGGTGGCTAAACCTCCTGTTGGATGTGCTGGTTCTCTGTGAGGGCTTTGTAGCTTCCACAGCTTCGGTTCCAGTAACCGGTTGATTTGGAAAGAGTTGGATTAACTCTGTATTCCTGAGAGGTGATCTCCTTCTTCCTATTATCCCAATTGCAGGGATCTCCACTGGCTAACAGGCTAGCAGGGCCTAGTGTGTTCCTCATAGGATGGAGGTTTCACACAGGCTGGCAGCTCTTGTAGCGTCTACCACACTCTGAAGTTTCTCCCTCCAAGACTCTTTTTATAGGGGGAACTGGTTCAAGTCACCAGTGGTAGCTCCCCTAGAGGCTCGGGGTGAAACCAGGTGTTCTAAGTGTTGTTGTGTTTGTGGGTTTTGCTGTGCTGTTACTTACTCCATTTGTGCTCTAAGGATTTCTGTGGTGCCCAACAGGTGTCAGGGTGCCACATTCCCCCTTAGTTAACCTCAGTTCTCCCGGCTGAGCAAAAAGGTTCTTTTTACAACTTAACACTAAGCATTTTATAACATTCAATTTACAAAGTCTTAAAGAAAACACAAAAATCACTGAAAAGGAGTGAAAAATGTGGAAAAAGTGAAAAGCAGTCCGTACGGCACTAGTCCATCTGCCGCAGGCTGGAAAAAGGTAAAGTTAGTGGTCACACAAGTCGTGTGACAATTGTCCAAAGTTTGGGAAAAAGGGAAAAAAGGTAAAGTCCAGGGATACATGGTAACTTTATACATTCCCTACGGGTGTCTCTGCTTGGGAGGCCGGTACTAACCTACTATACCTTACCAGGCGCTTTCTGTCCCCAACTTAGTATACTTGGGACATAGCCCAGTTCCTCCACCCTTCTGTACACTACTTTTTACAGGTTTTGAAAAACAGTATTATATACAAACACTTACAGGTTATTTGTTCCACTACATTTTAAACCCATTCTCCAAGTTTGTGTGGGGGTTGACCTAATGTACTACGTGTGGATCTGCGTAGTGTGGGTGTTTCCAAAGCTGTTTGTGTAGTGTACGAAGAGGTTGGTACTTCTCTATGTCTGCTTTGTGTAAGACCATAGTAAGTGCGGAGTCTATCAACTGGACTGACCTCTGTAGGTAGTTGATTAGGAATGGCTTCTCTTACTGTGGGACTAGCAGGCTGACCGATTACAGGAATCTCTGGTTCCATGATAACAGGCTGCAATTCTTGCACTTGAACTTCTTCTTGTTGGACTTGTGGAATTGGATTAGGCTTTTGCTGATCTTCTGTAGGCTGGTAGAAGTGCATAACTGGTATGAGGAATGCATCACCTATTTGTGGCCAATCAGCTGGTAAGTATCCAATTTCTGTAAGGACGAGATTTTCTTTTGTTTCTTCATCTTTAGTTACAGTAGGGTAACTGGTTGCTTGTGGGATTAACTGTGGCGGACATTTCTTCAAATGATCCCTTGAAACAGTCGCAATAGTATTCCCATTGTCTTTGCTAATAACACAAGTTTTTGAGTTATCATAGTGTGACGGCATAACGGTGTAGGGTATGGATTCCCAACTGTTATCCAATTTGTTGGTTTTTCGCTTTCTTTTCAGCACTACATCACCTATAGCTAGCGGTTCAGCTGAGGCGTGCTTGTTGAAGTCTTTTTCTTGTTTGGTCCTACTGATTTCAAGGTTCCTTTCAACACTCTCCTGTACTTTCTTGTACCTTTCTTGGCGTTGGCTGACCCAGTCTTCATCAGAAGAGTCTTCTGTGGGTTCAATGGTTTCCATCTGCAAATCAATAGGCAGTTTACCTGGTCTTGCTCTCATCAAGTAAGCAGGTGTGTAATTTGTCGAACTGACGGGTATGTGGTTGTAGATGTCCACGAGATCTGGAAGTTTCTCTGGCCATTGATTTCTCTCTTCAACTGGTAAGGTCTTGAGCATGTCAATGACTATGTGGTTCATCTTCTCACATAAACCGTTCGTTTGAGGATGATAAGGTGTTGTGCGGATTTTCTTGCACCCATACAGCCCTAAGAATTCTTGGAAAAGAGCTGATTCGAAGGCTGGCCCTTGGTCAGTTAAGACCTGGTCTGGATACCCATGGGGGCGACAGAAGTAACTCTGGAACGCTTTGGCTGCTACCTCAGCAGTTAAATCCTTAACTGGAACGACTACCAGGAATCTTGAGTAGTGATCGACGATGGTGAGAGCGTAGGTGTACCCGGTTCGACTTGGGGTAAGCTTCACGTGGTCGAGAGCAACTATTTCAAGAGGTTTGGTGGTAACAATTGGTTGCAATGGAGCTTTCTGAGTTAGATGGTCTTTCCTTCGAAGGTGACATGGTCCACAGTTTTTACACCATTTGTCAATGGAGCCTCTCATACCAACCCAGTAGAAACCGATCCTTCAGGAGTCTCTCCAGTTTCTTCCATCCAAAGTGTCCGGCATCATCATGGTATGCTTCAAGGATCATTTGGACTTCAGTCTTGGGAACTACAATCTGCCAGATTAGTTCATGGGTTCTTGGATTGAGGTATCTTCTGCATAGTTTACCTTGGTAGACGAACAACCTTCCTTTCTCCTTCCACAGGCGTTTAGCATTTGGTGAAGCATCAGAGTCCATATTGGCGTGTTCTTGAGTGATGAGATCCCTTACCAGGCTGACATCTGGGTCGTTGGCTTGAGCCTCCTTCCAGTCATGGTGAGGTAACGGGGTCACGGTCCTCTCTACACGTGTCTGGTTTCTCTGATGACATGTTGCTGTACCGGAACGGTGGAAAGCAGGTAGTTCAATCTCTTCTAGGTCATCTATGTCTTCTCCCTCTTCAGGAAGATGAGGCATTCGGGACAGGGCATCAGCATTGCCGTTCTTGTGACCTGCCCGGTACTTTACAGTGAAGTCGTAGTTAGCGAGTCTTGCTACCCAACGCTGTTCTAGGGCTCCCAGCTTTGCAGTCTCTAAGTGTGTTAGAGGATTGTTGTCTGTGAAAGCTGTGAACGGGGCGGATGCCAGGTAATGTTTGAAACGCTCTGTGATCGCCGAGACCAGGGCCAGGAACTCCAGCTTGAAGGAGCTGTAGTTTTCCGGGTTCCTCTCGGTGGGACGGAGCTTTCTGCTTGCGTAGGCTATCACCTTCTCCTTGCCCTGCTGACGTTGAGATAGGACTGCTCCTAAACCTTCATTACTTGCGTCTGTGTACAGTAAAAACGGTAGGTTGTAGTCAGGGTAGGCCAGGATCTCTTCTCCAGTTAAAGCTTCTTTCAGCGTTTGGAAGGATTTGTCCTGCTCTGGGCCCCAGTGGAACGGGGGTCCCCTGATCTTGCCGTTTTTGGATTGACCTTCTAGGAGATCTTGCATGGGGGCAGCTATCTTGGTATAGCCTTTGATGAAGCGTCGGTAGTACCCAACCAGTCCTAGAAATTGACGTACCTCCTTGTGGTTGATGGGTGCTGGCCAGTCCTTGATGACGGTGACCTTATCCGGATCCGGTGCTACGCCTTCGGCGCTGACCACATGTCCTAGGTATTGGACCTTGGGTTTCAGCAGGTGGCACTTGGACGGTTTCAGTTTCATCCCGTACTTGGACAGTGACTCGAACACTTCACTCAGGTGTTGGAGGTGATCTTCATAGGTCTGAGAGTAGACAATGACATCATCAAGGTATAACAAGACAGTCTCAAAGTTCTTGTGGCCCAAACAACATTCCATAAGTCTCTGAAATGTTCCTGGGGCATTGCACAAACCGAATGGCATACTGTTGAATTCGCATAAGCCCATAGGAGTAGTGAAAGCTGTCTTCTCACGATCCTCCTCTGCAACGGCAACCTGCCAGTACCCACTAGTAAGATCTAATGTGGAGAAGTAGTTGGCAGATTTGAGTGCAGCTAGTGACTCTTCTATGCGTGGTAACGGGTATGCATCCTTGTGTGTGACTTTGTTGATTTGCCTATAGTCTACGCACATCCTCATACTACCATCTTTCTTTTTAACCAGGACTAGTGGTGCGGCCCAGGGACTACAGCTATCCCTAATGACTCCTGCATTTTTCATGTCCTGAAGCATCTCTTTTGCCTTCTGGTAGTGAGTGGGTGGTATAGGCCTGTACCTTTCTTTGATGGGTGCATGGTTGTTTGTGGGGATATGATGTTGAACCCCTTTAATCCTCCCAAAGTCAAGTGGGTGTTTGCTGAACACTTGCTCATACTCCCGAACTACCCGGTATACTCCATTTTTCTGGTGAGAGGGTGTATTGTCAGTTCCTACACTGAGCTCCTGACACCATTTCTCTAACTGATCTTTGGAGTGAGGGGGTTCATCAGTGACTGTTTGATTTGAGGATTTTACATCAATCACAGCATCATCTTTTACTTGGTACAATTTTGCAACAGTTGCATATTGTCACGTCCTACTGACAGACTCACACGTGGACCCACTTGACCGCGTAAAGCGGATGCTGATACCGGGTGATAGAGAGGCAGACACGTACCGTAGAGTCAACGGGTTTATTAAACAGAACTATAACACAGAACCACACGCCCCTGGAGAGGGCCACAAGGTCGCAACACCGGGAGCCCAGCGAGGGAGACCCCGGAGCGCTTGACCCCTATACAGGGATACCGCCGGGATCAGCCTCGAAGGGGCCAATGCTACGGACACAAGTGTTCAACCGACCCCAGGCGACGTGGTAATGAAACAGCACCCGGGAATACAATACGAAACGAGAACCGTGAATACAGAGCACCAGGAACACGGGGAACCAGGAACACAGGAGAGATCCAGGAACACGGAGAGATCCAGGAACACAGGAGAGATCCAGGAACACAGGAGAGATCCAGGAACACAGGAGAGATCCAGGAACACAGGAGAGATCCAGGAACACGGAGAGATCCAGGAACACGGAGAGATCCAGGAACACGGAGAGATCCAGGAACACAGGGAGATCCAGGAACACAGGGAGATCCAGGAACACAGGGAGATCCAGGAACACAGGGAGATCCAGGAACACAGGGAGATCCAGGAACACAGGGAGATCCAGGAACACAGGGAGATCCAGGAACACAGGGAGATCCAGGAACACAGGGAGATCCAGGAACACCGGGGGATCCAGGAACACCGGGGGATCCAGGAACACAGAGAATCCAGGACCACGGGGATCCGGAGCCGGGCGAGAACCAGCGATCAGCTTGGAGGGAATCAGGAGACCATCCAGGAACACGGTGATCAGCCAGGAACCGGCAGGAACGAGATCTGGAGGAGGTAACACAGAAAGATCAGGTAACAGACCAATTAAGGAGCGACCTGACAGACCAGTAGTGGCAGCTTCACTAAGGAGAAAGTTGCCCTGGCCCCGACTGATTGAAAACAGGAGGTTTAAATCAGAACAGGGCAGTCCTGATTGGCAGGACACAGAGACTTGGTGATTGGCTGGAGGGAGGAGCCAGATCCCTGCAGTCTCTCCAGCAGAAACTGAGTAGGAGACAGTTTCATGTGTATAAGCAGTGGTACCAGAAGTGAGAGGAGCAATGTTGCTCAAGCAGAGGTATAAGGGCAGCAGGCCGCGGGCACGGGCAGCAGACCCCCGAGGGGTAACAGTACCCCCCCCTCTACGCCCCCCTCCCCAGACGGAAACCGGCCAGGAACCTGCGCAGAAGGCGCGGGGCATGGACCTCCGCCTCCTCGGTCCTGGGGCACCGGCCGGGGCAGAGGGGGCCCGAGGGCAGTGGCATGGGCGTCATGTGACGAGCACAGGAGGAATAGGACGTCCTCGGGGGCGCCGACAGGCAGGACGTCATCGGGGGCGCCGGCAGGCGGCAAGACGTCATCGGGGGCGCCGGCAGGCGGCGGGACGTCATCGGGGGCGCCGGCAGGCGGCGGGACGTCATCGGGGGCGCCGGCAGGCGGCGGGACGTCATCGGGGGCGCCGGCAGGCGGCGGGACGTCATCGGGGGCGCCGGCAGGCGGCGGGACGTCATCGGGGGCGCCGGCAGGCGGCGGGACGTCATCGGGGGCGCCGGCAGGCGGCGGGACGTCATCGGGGGCGCCGGCAGGCGGCGGGACGTCATCGGGGGCGCCGGCAGGCGGCGGGACGCCATCAGGGACACCGGCAGGCGGCGGGACGCCATCAGGGGCACCGACAGGCAGGACGTCATCAGGGGCACCGACCGGATCAAGGCTGGAGACTCCCCAGGAACACGGAGGAGGAGCTGGTCCAGGAACAAGACACGATGGGACATCGACAGGCAGGACGCCATCAGGGACACCGACAGGCAGGACGTCATCAGGGACACCGACCGGATCAAGGCTGGAGACTCCCCAGGAACACGGAGGAGGAGCCCGTCCAACACCGACAGGCAGGCCGTCATCAGGGACAGCGACAGGCTGGGCGTCATCAGGGGCACCGACCGGCAGGACGTCATCAGGGACACCCACCGGATCCAGGCTGGAGACTCCCCAGGAACACGGAGGAGGAGCCCGTCCAGGAACAAAGCACGATGGGACATCGACAGGCAGGGCGTCATCAGGGACACCGACCGGCTCAAGGCTGGCAACCCGGTCATCCAGAGAGGCCATAGGGGAAACCATCCGAGTCTGTACCCCACGCTTCCGGTCCCTCTCCTGGCGGAGACCCAGCACCTGGAAGGAGAGAGCAGAATCAACAGTAGAGGACACCCCCAAGAATGTGGGTGCCAGGCGGGGAGTCCTTCTCCGGCTGCTGGGGGTGCAGGAAGAAGAGGACGCTCGGGCCTCTAACGACTGGATAATCGCCACAACCCGGTCGTAACTCTGGCGGAGTGCGAACAGCTCTCTTTGGGCATCTAACCTGGAATCAGCGGGGTCCATGGCCAGGGCAAAATCTGTCACGTCCTACTGACGGACTCACACGTGGACCCACTGGACCGCGTAAAGCGGATGCTGATACCGGGTGATAGAGAGGCAGACACGTACCGTAGAGTCAACGGGTTTATTAAACAGAACTATAACACAGAACCACACGCCCCTGGAGAGGGCCACAAGGTCGCAACACCGGGAGCCCAGCGAGGGAGACCCCGGAGCGCTTGACCCCTATACAGGGATACCGCCGGGATCAGCCTCGAAGGGGCCAATGCTACGGACACAAGTGTTCAACCGACCCCAGGCGACGTGGTAATGAAACAGCACCCGGGAATACAATACGAAACGAGAACCGTGAATACAGAGCACCAGGAACACGGGGAACCAGGAACACAGGAGAGATCCAGGAACACGGAGAGATCCAGGAACACGGAGAGATCCAGGAACACGGAGAGATCCAGGAACACGGAGAGATCCAGGAACACGGAGAGATCCAGGAACACGGAGAGATCCAGGAACACGGAGAGATCCAGGAACACGGAGAGATCCAGGAACACGGAGAGATCCAGGAACACGGAGAGATCCAGGAACACGGAGAGATCCAGGAACACGGAGAGATCCAGGAACACGGAGAGATCCAGGAACACAGGGAGATCCAGGAACACAGGGAGATCCAGGAACACAGGGAGATCCAGGAACACAGGGAGATCCAGGAACACAGGGAGATCCAGGAACACAGAGAATCCAGGACCACGGGGGATCCGGAGCCGGGCGAGAACCAGCGATCAGCTTGGAGGGAATCAGGAGACCATCCAGGAACACGGTGATCAGCCAGGAACCGGCAGGAACGAGATCTGGAGGAGGTAACACAGAAAGATCAGGTAACAGACCAATTAAGGAGCGACCTGACAGACCAGTAGTGGCAGCTTCACTAAGGAGAAAGTTGCCCTGGCCCCGACTGATTGAAAACAGGAGGTTTAAATCAGAACAGGGCAGTCCTGATTGGCAGGACACAGAGACTTGGTGATTGGCTGGAGGGAGGAGCCAGATCCCTGCAGTCTCTCCAGCAGAAACTGAGTAGGAGACAGTTTCATGTGTATAAGCAGTGGTACCAGAAGTGAGAGGAGCAATGTTGCTCAAGCAGAGGGTATAAGGGCAGCAGGCCGCGGGCACGGGCAGCAGACCCCGAGGGGTAACACATATCTTGGCAGTCTGACTTCGTCATCACCATAATTCAATATGCGTACGGGGACTCTCCCCTTTCTTACATCGACTAACCCTCTGGCTGTCAAGAGCGTAGGACTACTGTCGGACATTACAGGTTCTACTACAGCTTGGTAGTCCTGCCCTCTGAGGCCTATGGCTGCTCGACACCAGATCATCATTTCACTTCTGGGTGGTACCACAATTGGAATGGGATCTGTGACTCTTACTCTGCCAATCTCACCATTTGACATTGTTACCTGTTGTTGATACACCAGAGCTCTGATCTGCTTTTGGATAGCCCTCTTTTCTCTGGGTTTACCGGCTTCAGCACTCTGTTGGAGTAAAAACAACACTTCATCGAGACATTTGATCATGACATTGGTACCCAATATGACATATGGATCCTTGTGGTTAGGCTTATCCTGGACCACTAAGATACCCTGGTTTTTCAACTGCACCCTCCCCACCTTTACTGTAGCTTCCCACTGTCCCTCTATGGTAACCGGAATACCATTAGTGGCTTCAAGGTTCATCTCGGGATTAGGGGGTTCTAGCTTCACATCTGGCCAGAACTGCTTGTAAAGGGTACTAGGGATGGATGTCACCTGGGATCCAGTGTCTATCAAGGCGGAGATAGCGATGCCATCGATGACGATTGGTAAGTATGGACAGTCTCCCACATACTTGTGTTCCCAGCTGGACGTAGGGCCTGGACAGTCTACTCCTGGGGTTGGCCCTTCTCGCCCAGGGGTCGCTCGTTTAAAGGACGGGATTGCAGATTGCGTCCTCCTAAGTCGTTCTGCTGACTGTTGCGGCGTCTGTCAGGACTGCGGCGGTCTGCAGGTTTTCCTCGCGACGGCTGTGTCTTTCTCCTCATCCACGGAACGTCGTCTGGGCTGTCGGCGAGTTGAATCTTGTCTGATGGCCTTGCATCTGTCTTGGGTCTTCTCCCAGCTTGTAGCTTGGCCACGTCTTTCATCAGCTGCTCGACATTAGCACACAGTTGATCAAACCGGTCAGGTGTTACAGTCTGTGCGCTGGACTGAATCGCAGGGATTGGAGATGCTGCTGCCGGCACGGAAGGGGTGACAGTGTACTGCTGCTGCTGCGGTGAAGCGGGATCAGGTACTTCAGCGAGTCGTTGTCCCCAAACTGTTAAATCCCTCAAGGTATCAAACTCTGCGCCTGGGTTTTGAATGGACCACCAGCTTGCTTGCTTCCTATCCTCAGATAGTTTAAGGCCCACAATAAATTGTCCAATTAATGCTTTGTTCTCATCTCGAGCACTGTCAGGATCGACTTGTTTTAACAGTCTGTATGCTTCTTGCAAACGCAGTGAATAATCAAGGACAGTTTCTTGTGCCCCTTGGTTACAACGATAGAATGACAGTCTTAATCCAGCTTCGGTATGGCACTCAAAGACCCGAGTTAATCTAGCGAATATCTGTTCCACAGATTCCTGAACTTCTACAGGCCAGCTGCGGCTCTGCAGTTCGGCTGCACCGGTTAACTGTCCCATAATAACTGAAGCTCTTTGCTTACCGGTCATCGGGTACATGTCCAGCGCTTGGCATATCTTCCTCTGGAAGTTCTCCAAGGTGCTGGGTACACCGCTGTACTTGGGTAACCAGGTTGCACTAGGAACGTAGGGTAGAGACATCGGCATAATCGGAGCGGGTTGTGGTAGCATACCGCCGACTTGTTGCTGTCCATCAAAAGGTATATTTTGAGGTGCCGCTTGGTCTAGCGGGGGCACCGCGTGATCGGGAGCCGGGTTACTCATGGTCGCTCCCCCTTAGTTAAGCGTAGCCTTTCCCCCGGTTGCAAACGGAAGTGTCGGCCTCGCGGTGAGGAGCGAGGCACCACGGGAGTTTCCGGTTCCTGCTGCGTACGGAGGAAGTCGTCAGAGCGTGGGGGCGGGGCCAATCTTCGCGCCCTTTGCACAGTCACGCCCCTTCTTTTCCCGCCTTTTCGCGCAGCAATGGCGGACCAAATGTACAGTTCAATATTTACAGTCAATAAATAGCACACAATACCCGTGATAACGGGCCTGCTCGTATCCTGTTCGTGACGCCAAATTCTGACTCACCGTAGCCGGGGGGGGTACACGTAGCGGGCGTTGTTTGTCCTCCAGTCACGGAACCGCGCCTTCGGTAGTGTAGGCCCGGTGGTCCAGATCAATAGGGGAATGGCGGAACAGTGGGGTGATTTGTCTTCGTGACGCCACCTGCGGGTGTTCTGGTAACTTTACCAGCGCTGTTCGGGTCTCCGGGGGATGGTACACAGCGAGATGGAACGCTCCCCACAGGATGAGCGGGAATACCCGGAGCCGGGAGCTGCGCAAGATGTTGTGAGGCAGCTGAGGGACGCTGCGCTGAATCCAGGAATAATGCACAACCACGCACAGTCTCTTTTAGGTACCTTTACTGGATGATAGTCAGGTACACTCGGACCGGGATAGTGAAGTTGGCACTTATGGAGTTTCACAGCAAGCAGTGTTAGGCTTCCTTTCTCTACTTCTGGTGCTAAGGTCGGGTGGATGTGGAATCCAGCCGGACCGGGCAGTTTGTTCAATGATGGAACTTGCTTCACCTGGTTATCAGCACTGAGGGCACTGTAAAAGGGTTTGAGCAGGATCAGTACTCTTCCCTGGGCTCTCGTGGATGGGTGCATCAGGTGGAACAGGTGGCTAAACCTCCTGTTGGATGTGCTGGTTCTCTGTGAGGGCTTTGTAGCTTCCACAGCTTCGGTTCCAGTAACCGGTTGATTTGGAAAGAGTTGGATTAACTCTGTATTCCTGAGAGGTGATCTCCTTCTTCCTATTATCCCAATTGCAGGGATCTCCACTGGCTAACAGGCTAGCAGGGCCTAGTGTGTTCCTCATAGGGTGGAGGTTTCACACAGGCTGGCAGCTCTTGTAGCGTCTACCACACTCTGAAGTTTCTCCCTCCAAGACTCTTTTTATAGGGGGAACTGGTTCAAGTCACCAGTGGTAGCTCCCCCTAGAGGCTCGGGGTGAAACCAGGTGTTCTAAGTGTTGTTGTGTTTGTGGGTTTTGCTGTGCTATTACTTACTCCATTTGTACCTAAGGATTTCTGTGGTGCCCAACAGGTGTCAGGGTGCCACATTGATCGTAAACAAACCAAGCAACTGACAGAATCTATGGATGGAGGCTGTTGAGTGTCATCATAAAGAAAGGTGGCTATATTAGTCACTAATTATTTTTGTGTTTTGTTTTTGCATGTCAGAAATGTTTTTTTTTTCTAAATTTTGTGCAGTTATATTAGTTTACCTGGTGAGAATAAACAAGTGAGATGGGAATATATTTGGCTTTTATTAAGTTGCCTAATAATTCTGCACAGTAATATTTACCTGCACAAACAGATATCCTCCTAAGGCGGCCGTCACACGCACAGATATCTCTAGCGATATTGTAAGCGATCACGTGCACGCGCAATCGCTTACAATATCGCTCACATCGCTGGTGAGATGTCACACAGACAGACTCACCAGCGATGCGGAGCCGCGATCTCGCTCGTTACTATGGTACACATCGGGTTACTAGGCGCCGCGCGTCGCTTAGTTACCCGACGTGTACCATAGTTACCATCTCCCAGCATAGGCTCTGCGCTGGGAGATCGTTCATCGTGGTGTCATACACCACGATGAAGCAGATCGTGAAATCGTTCATTGCTAGATCTGAGAACCGGAGCTCAGATCAGCGATGTCACGATCAAGCGATTTAAAATCGTAAATCGCTTGATTACATGCATCGATTTTAAGCCCGATATCGCTTAAGCGATCAAAAAGGAGATCGCTTAAACGATATCGGGCAAGATATCTGTGCGTGTGACGGCCGCCTATGGCGGCCGTCACACGCTTCAATTTCTTGCCCGATATCGTTTAAGTGATCTGCTTTTTGATCGCTTAAGCGATATCGTTTGGGCATCGCTGCGTGCGATCAATTACAATGTAAAATCGCTTGATCGTGAGATCGCAGATATGAGAGCCAGAGCTCATATCAAGCGATCAACGCTTGAACAATCTGCATCATCGTGGTGTGTGACACCACAATGAAAGATCTCCCAGCGGCAGAGTCTATGCTGGGAGATGGTATCTATGGTAAACGTCGGGTTACTAAGCGACGCGCGGCGCCTAGTAACCCGATGTGTACCATAGTTACTAGCGATATCGGTGCTCCACATCGCTGGTGAGTCTGCCTTGTGACAGCTCACCAACGATGTGAGCGATATTGTTAGCGATCGAGCACGCACGTGATCGCTAGCAATATCGGCAGCGATATTGAAGCGTGTGACGGCCGCCTAAGATAGCCAAATCTAAAAAAAAAACACTCCAACTTCCAAAAATGTTAAGCTTTGATATTTGAGTCTTTTGGATTGATTGAGAACATAGTTGTTGATCAATAATAAAAATAATCCTCTACAATATAACTTGCCTATTAATTCTGCACACAGTGTAAATAAAAAAAATAGGTGAAATATATATATATATATATATATATATATATATATAATTTTTTTTTTTTTTTTTTCTTCTGCTTTCCATATATGTGTCATCTATTATATAATTGCCGTAGCAACTTCCGGCGCTACTTCCGTGGCTTTGTTCGCGTGGCTCGGCACTTTCTCCAAGACTCTGTCCGTGGCCGTGAACAAAGCCACGAACATGCCCCCCTGAGCATGGGGCTGTAGTGTACACCGCTATGGTATACTACAGCCCCATGTCCAGCCGCCTCTCCGCTCCTCTACCCTCGCCGCGCCCGCTACCCCGCTCTGCCCGCCTGAACCCCGCGACGGCGAGGGGAGGCAGACGGGCCACAAGAGAGGGGTTGCTCCAGAGCACTGTGTCACCAGGCGGTGACAGCAGCGGCTCCGGAGCAACCCCTCTCTTCTGCCCCGTCTGCCTCCTCTCGCCGCCCCGTGCCACCCCACCGTACACTGCTCCGGAGCCACTCCTCTGGAGCCACCCCTACCCCCCCTGCCACTACCAAGCACCCCGCCACCTACTACCCTCCGCCACCCCCTAAGCCCCCGCCGTCCCCTAAGCCCTCTGCCGCCCCCTAAGCCCTCCGCCGCCCCCTAAGCTCCCGCCGCCGTCGATCACTTACATGCCTTCTTCTTCATCTAATCATCCGTCCGATCCAGGAGTCCTCCGTCCGGCCCAGGCGTCCTCTTCGTCCGGCCCCGGGGGTCTTTTGTCTTCTTTCCGCCATCTCCAGGTCCGACGTCCTCTTCACTTCCCATAGAGATAGAATGGACAAAAATTGTCCATTCTATCTCTATGGGAAGTGAGGCGCTCTTCTGATTGGTCGCCGTCAGCACACAGCGACCAATCAGAAGAGCGCCTCACTTCCCATAGAGATACATAGCGGTGTTTTGCCGAATTTATGGCCGGGCCCATGGTTCTATTTTCGGCCACGGGGCTCGGCTCTGATCGGTCGTTCCATGGGGCCGGAGACTCGCTTCGCGCCCATTGCTCGCGCCTTAGCAATGGCTCGCAATCATTGCGAGCCGTTGCTGATGCGCGAGCAATCGCCGCGAAGCGCCCATTGCGAGTCTACGGCCCCGTGGAACGACCGACCAGAGCCGAGCACCGTGGCCGAAAATAGAACCAGGGGCCCGGCCATAAATTCACCGAAACACCGCTATGTATCTCTATGGGAAGTGAGGCGCTCTACTGATTGGTCGCTGTGTGCTGCCGGCGACCAATCAGAATAGCGACTCACTTCTCATTGAGATATAATGGACGACTTTGCCTCCATTCTATCTCTATGGGAAGTGAGGCTGTATTCTGATTGGTCGCCGGCACCACACAGCGACCAATCAGAATACCGCCTCACTTCCCATAGAGATAGAATGGAGGAAAAATCGTCCATTATATCTCTATGAGAAGTGAGGCGCTATTCTGATTGGTCGCTGTGTGCTGCCGGCGACCAATCAGATTACTGCCTCACTTCCCATACACATATAATGGACGACTTTGAGTTTCAAATGTACCGCTAAAAGTGAGGCGCGATTCTGATTGGTCGCCGGCAGCACACAGCGACCAATCAGAATAGCGCCTCACTTCTCATAGGGATAGAATGGAGGACTTTGAGTTTCAAATTTGGCGCTTAAGTGAGGCACTATGCTGATTGGTCGGCGTACCACACAGCGACCAATCAGCATAGCGCCTCACTTCCCATAGAGATACATTAGCGGTGTTTCGGAAAATTTATGGCCGGGCCTCTGGTTCGATTTTCGGCCATGGGGCTCGGCTGTGGTCGGTCGTTGGACCGACCGATAGATAGATAGACAGATAGATAGATAGAAAAATAGATAAATAGAGAAATAGATATAGAGATAGATAAATAAATAGAGATAGATACATATAGAGAGATAGATAGACAGATAGATAGAGATAGATTAGGTGAGTCGTTGCATGCGCGGTAAGTCCGGCACATAGGTCCATAGCGATTTTCGTGGACCGGCAACAGCCGAGCGCCGTGTCCGAAAATCGAACCAAGGGGCCGGCCATGGATTGTACGAAACACCGCTATGTATCTCTATGAGAAGTGAGGCGCTTTGCTGATTGGTCGCTGTGTGCTGCCGGCGACCAATCAGAATAGCGCCTCACTTTGAGCGGTAAATTTGAAACTCAGTCGTCCATTATATGTGTATGGGAAGTGAGGCGGTAATCTGATTGGTCGCCGCCACCACACAGCGACCAATCAGAATAGCGCCTCACTTCTCATAGAGATAGAATGGACGATTTTTCCTCCATTCTATCTCTATGGGAAGTGAGGCGGTATTCTGATTGGTCGCTGTGTGGTGGCGGCGACCAATCAGATTACCGCCTCACTTCCCATACACATATAATGGACGACTTTGAGTTTCAAATTTACCGCTCAAAGTGAGGCGCTATTCTGATTGGTCGCCGCCAGCACACAGCGACCAATCAGCATAGCGCCTCACTTCTCATAGAGATACATAGCGGTGTTTCATACAATCCATGGCCGGCCCCTTGGTTCGATTTTCGGACACGGCGCTTGGCTGTTGCCGGTCCACGAAAATCCCTATGGACCTACGTGCCGGACTTATCGCGCCTGCAACGACTCACCTAATCTATCTCTATCTATCTCTCTATCTATCTCTCTATATCTATCTATCTCTATTTATTTATCTATCTCTATCTCTATTTATCTATTTTTCTATCTATCTATCTGTCTATCGGTCCAACGACCGACCACAGCCGAGCCCCGTGGCCGAAAATCGAACCAGGGGCCCGGCCATAAATTTTCACAAACACGGCTATGTATCACTATGGGAAGTGAGGCGGTATTTTGATTGGTCGCTGGGTGCTGTCGGCGACCAATCAGAATACCGCCTCACTTCCCATAGAGGTAGAATGGACGAAAAGTCCTCCATTATATCTCTATGAGAAGTGAGGCGCTATTGTGATTGGTCGCCGGCAGCACACAGCGACCAATCAGAATACCGGCTCACTTCCCATAGAGATAGAATGGAGGAAAAATCGTCCATTATATCTCTATGAGAAGTGAGGTGCTATTCTGATTGGTCGCCGCCAGCACACAGCGACCAATCAGAATACCGCCTCACTTCCCATAGACATATAATGGACGACTTTGAGTTTCAAATTTACCGCTCAAAGTGAGGCGGTATTCTGATTGGTCGCCGGCAGCACACAGCGACCAATCAGAATACCGCCTCACTTTGAGCGGTAAATTTGAAACTCAAAGTCGTCCATTCTATCTCTATGGGAAGTGAGCTGGTATTCTGATTGGTCGCCGGCACCACACAGCGACCAATCACAATACCGCCTCACTTTGAGCGGTAAATTTGAAACTCAAAGTCGTCCATTATATGTCTATGGGAAGTGAGGCGGTATTCTGATTGGTCGCCGGCAGCACACAGCGACCAATCAGAATAGCGCCTCACTTCTCATAGAGATATAATGGACGACTTTTCGTCCATTCTATCTCTATGGGAAGTGAGGCGGTATTCTGATTGGTCGCTGTGTGCTGCCGGCGATCAATCAGAATACCGCCTCACTTTTAGCGGTAAATTTGAAAGTAAAAATCGCCCATTATATCTCTATGGGAAGTGAGGCGGTATTCTGATTGGTCGCCAGCAGCACACAGTGACCAATCAGAATAGCGCCTCATTCCTCCATGTATCCCTATGGGAAGGCGCCCTCCAATCACAATCACGGCGCCATTTTTGAAAATACACAGCGACCAATCACATTCATGGCGCCATCTTTCTGAGGTTGCCGCCCACCAATGAGATAAGGCCGCTTATTTATAGCGCGAAATTTGAATCTTCCACCTCTGCGTATCCTGTTTGAGGGAGAACGAGAAGCTACCGCTGGACCATCTGTTGGACTATATTTCTGCCGAGATATCCATCCTTCGTGAGGGTGTTTGAGGGAGGTCGAGAAGCTACCGCTGGACCATCTGTTGGACTATATTTCAGCCAGGATATCCATCCTTCGTGAGGGCCGTCAGGAAGCAAGCGCCGGATCGGGTTCTGCGATTTATCAGCTAAGATATCCTTTTTTAAACATACTTTTTCACATCAGAGGCTATATTCCTGATGCAAAGTTTTATTTTCACCTCTTTTGCAATCTTTTATTTTCACCACTTTTACTATCTTGCGCCATGCAGCGCCAATCGGCGCTGCATGGAGCCTGCGCCACTGTTCGGACACTTCGCCGCTGCAAGTGCCGACTTCTGCGCTACAAGCGCAAACTTCGGCGCTTCTAGCGGCCTCCGCGGTGCATCAGACCGCTGTGCCCGAACAATCATTCAGGCGCCGCCCATACAACTTGCCGGTCTTCCCGCTGACCGCCGACCAATCGCATTCTCAGCGCCTCTTCTCATAGAGATGCATTGAGAAGTGAGACGCGATTGTGATTGGCCGCTATGTATTTTCAAATATGGCGCCGCGATTGTGATTGGAGGGCGCCTTCTCATAGGGATACATGGAGAAATGAGGCGCTAATGTGATTGGTCGCTGTGTATTTTCAAAAATGGCGCCGCGATTGTGATTGGACGGTGCCTTTCCATAGGGATACATGGAGGAATGAGGCGCGATTGTGATTGGTCGCTGTAGATAGCGGTTTGATTCCGATTGGTCGGCGCTCAGCGGGGAAAGCGGCGCTTTCCTTGCCGAGCGCCTGGTTCGATTTTCGGCCACGCCGTGCCGGAGGGAGGAAGTCTGTAGCTCCGCCCCGCTGTGTTGTGATTGGACATTGGCAACTTCACACAGTAGCGCCGACTAGGGATGGGCGAATCTACTCGCTAGGACTCGTTACTCGGCGAGTAGTAAGGGACTCGCAGGACTCGGTACTCGGCGAGTTTCCCAGTGATGACTCGCACGAGTCCAATGCAAATCAATATCAATCCTAGTTTTGTCAGAAACGCTGACAAAACTAGGATTGCCATTGTTTGCATTGGACTCGTGCGAGTCATCACTGGCTACTGTGCCAGTGATAGCAGGGAAACTCGCAAAGTAACTGCTGTTTCTTTGCGAGCCGAGTCCAGCTGTCTTCTCTGTGCAGCTCCAGGGTCCTAGAACCTGCCTGCTCACAGAGATGATGTAACATAGTAACATAGTAACATAGTTTTTAAGGTTGAAGGAAGACTTTAAGTCCATCTAGTTCAACCCATAGCCTAACATGTTGATCCAGAGGAAGGCAAAAAAAAACCCATGTGGCAACACTAATCTCCACATTGGGGGAAAAAATTCCTTCCTGACTCCAGATACGGCAATCAGACTAATTCCCTGGATCAACGCCCTATCAAAGAATCTAGTATGTATAACCGGTAATATTATAGTTTTCAAGAAAGGCATCCAGGCCCTTCTTAAATGTTAGTAGTGACTCACTCATTACAACATCATGTGGCAGAGAGTTCCATAGTCTCACTGCTCTTACAGTAAAGAATCCGCGTCTGTGATTATGATTAAACCTTCTTCCCTCCAGACGTAGAGGATGCCCCCTTGTCCCAGTCTCAGGCCTAAGAGTAAAGAGATCATTAGAAAGGTCTCTGTACTGCCCCCTCATATATTTGTACATTATTATAAGATCACCCCTAAGCCTTCGTTTTTCCAAGCTAAATAACCCCAAGTTTAATAACCTGTCTTGGTATTGCAGACCCCTTAGTCCTCTAATAACTTTTGTCGCTCTTCTCTGGACCCGCTCTAGTTCAGCTATGTCTTTCTTATACGCCGGAGACCAGAATTGTACACAGTATTCTAAGTGTGGTCGCACTAGTGACTTGTATAGAGGTAAAATTATGTTCTCCTCATGAGCATCTATGCCTCTTTTAATACATCCCATTATTTTATTTGCCTTTGCAGCAGCTGCCTGACACTGGCCACTAAATGTGAGTTTGTCATCTACCCATACACCCAGGTCTTTTTCAGTGATAGTTTTGCCCAGTGTTTTATAATTAAGCACATAATTATACCCTTTGTTTCCTCTGCCCAAGTGCATGACTTTACATTTATCCCCATTAAAGCGCATTTGCCATTTAGCAGCCCAAGCTTCTAGTTTACATAAATCCTCCTGTAATATAAAATTGTCCTCCTCTGTATTGATTACCCTGCAGAGTTTAGTGTCATCTGCAAATATTGAGATTCTACTCTGTATGCCCCCTACAAGGTCATTAATAAATATATTAAATAGGAGCGGGCCCAACACTGACCCCTGTGGTACCCCACTGTTAACTGTGACCCATTCTGAGTGTGTTCCATTAATAACCACCCTTTGTTTCCTATCACTAAGCCAGTTCTTAACCCACTTACACATATTTTCCCCTATCCCCATTGCCCTCATTTTATGTATCAACCTTTTGTGTGGCACCGTATCAAAAGCTTTTGAAAAGTCCATATACACCACATCCACTGCATTTCCTTGGTCCAGTCCAGAACTTACTTCTTCATAGAAGCTTATTAGATTAGTTTGACAGGAACGGTCCCTCGTAAAACCATGTTGATAATGGGTCATGAGGTTATTTTTGTTCAGATACTCCAGTATAGCATCTCTTAGAAAACCCTCTAGGATTTTACCCACAGTAGAGGTTAAGCTTACTGGCCTATAATTTCCAAGTTCAGTTTTTGTCCCCTTTTTGAATATTGGCACCACATTTGCTATACGCCAGTCCTGTGGTACAGACCCTGATATTATGGAATCTTTAAATATTAAAAATAATGGTCTATCTATGACAGTACTTAATTCCTGCAGCACTCTGGGGTGTATCCCATCTGGGCCCGGGGATTTGTCAATTTTAGTGATTTTTAGACGATACCGTACTTCCTCTTGGGTTAAGCAGGTGACGTTTAATTGAGAATTTTTGTTATCACTGATCATATTGTCTGTCATGGGATTTTCTTGTGTAAATACTGTTGAAAAAAAGTCATTTAGCATATTTGCTTTTTCCTCATCCTCATCCACCATTTCACCCAGACTATTTTTAAAGGGGCCAACACCATCATTTTTTAGTTTCTTACTATTTATGTAGTTAAAAAATATTTTGGGATTCTTTTTACTTTCTCTGGCAATGAGATTATTCTCAGTCTGCTCATTCCCTGTGCATGTAGCAGAGAGGACATCGCGTTTTGGACTACGTCGGACGGAAGAGGATTTTTTTAATTAAAGATGGAGTCCCTAATGGCTTTTTTTTTTATTTCAAATAAAAAATTTTCTCTGTGTTTTTTTAACCCTTTATTGGAGATTCTTAGTGGCTGGGTCAAACGTGGCCTGACATTAAGAATCTCGGGCTTAATACCAGCTTGTATAACAAAGCTGGTATTAACCCCTTTATTACCCAGCGTGCTACCGCCACCAGGGCCGCTGGAAGAGCGGGGTTCAGCGCCAGAGGATGGCGCTTCAATGAACGCGCCATCTTCTGGGGCGGCTGCGGATTCCAGCCCTCAGCTGCTTAGCTGTACCTGGCTAGACATAGAAATTGCGCGGAGCCCCACGCATTTTTTTAAAATTATTTAATGAATTTCAGAGTCAGAGTCTCAGAGTCAGAATCTCAGAATTTCATGAAATAATTTAAAAAAAATGCGTGGGGCTCCGCGCAATTTCTATGTCTAGCCAGGTACAGCTAAGCAGCTGGGGGCTGGAATCCGCAGCGCAGGGATGCCCAAGCTTTCTGGGCACCCCCCGCTGCAAATTGCAGCCCGCAGCCGCCCCAGAAGATGGCGCGTTCATTGAAGTGCCATCCTCTGACACTGAACCCCGCTCTTCCAGCGGCCCTGGTAGCGGTGGCACGCTGGGTAATAAAGAGGTTAGGGCCAGCTTTGTATTATCAGCTGGCCCTAAGCCCGAAATTTATGGTGGTCACGCCAATATTAGACATGACCGCCATGAATTTCTATTAAATTGTTTTAAAAAAAACACAACACAAAGAAAATTTTTTATTAGAAATAAAAAAAAAAGCCATTAGGGACTCCATCTTTAATTAAAAAAATCCTCTTCCGTCCGACGCAGTCCAAAACGCGATGTCCTCTCTGCTACATCCCCTGTGTATAGATATAGATCTCTATGCACAGGGAATGAGCAGACTGAGAACAATCTCAGCTCTGCTACATCATCTCTGTGCACAGACATTCATGTCTGTACACAGGGAATGAGCAGACTGAGAACAATTTCAGCTCTGCTACATCAGGCAGCAGGCGGGCTCTAGGACCCTGGAGCTGGCAGCCAACACAGAGGAGACAGGACTCTTATCTGTGCGAGTCAGCGATTACTTACAAAGTAAACGAGCAATGCAAATAAATGACAAAACTAGGATTGCTTCAGGCTGAAGCTTCCGAGACACATCTGCGAGTTGTAAATCTCACACTACTCGCTATTACTCGCTTCCCCATTCATTAACATTGGACTCGCTAGACTCGCAACGAGTAGCGAGTCCTGGGCTCGGACTCGCTAGAGTCAAGCGATTCCGAGTAATTTAGGATTCGCCCATCACTAGCGCCGACCAATCGGATTCACGGCGCCATGTTTATGAAGTTTCCGCTGCCCAATCACACAGCGGCTGGCGTCTGCCGCGATTTTATGAATGAACATTTCGCGTCCGCCATCTTAGAGTGCGAAATTTGAATTTGTGAACTATTGCAAACTTAAAAAGCTGTTTTCACAGTACAATCTCACATCAGTGTATATATTCCTAATGCCTTTGGTTAAATTAACCCTTCTTTATACAAATTTCATATTAGCTACATTTCACCATATTGACCTGTTTTTTAATACCTTTTTAACCCCTTCTATTCTATTTGTGCTCCACTTGCTATCTCACTATGTGCTGTACTAAGGCCATTTCTACATTAACCCCTTCCATTCTGTTTGCTATTCACTAACTGTGTCACTATGTCCTGTACTCATGACATTTGAAAATTAACCTCTTCTATACCATTTGTTATTTATGTTCTCATCCACACTGTTTTATAGGAGTGCAAGTAGTACATTAACCCCTTCTATTGTCTTGGCTATTTACTGCCTATGTCACTGTGGTCTACTACTAGCATTTGAATACTTAGGGTACTTTCACATCAGCGTTATTTTCAAATCGCGGCAGATGCGGTGACAAAACCGCATCTGCCGCGATTACCGCATACCGGCTGCACTTGCAGCGCGGTTGCGGCAAGCCCCATAGAAAGTATAGGCGGACTTGCGGCAGGTGCGGCAAGTGCGGTTTTGCACTTGCGGCAGGTGCAGCCGCAAGTGCCAAAACCGCACTTGCCGCACCTGCCGCAAGTCCGCCTATACATAGTATAGTGCAGCCGGTATGCGGTAATCACGGCAGATGCGTTTTTTTCACCCATCTGCCGTGATTTGAAAATAACGTTGATGTGAAAGGCCCTTCACTTCTTTACTACTATTTTTAATTTTTTTGATCGTGTAGTATTTTGTATGTGTGCCAGTGGTACATTAACCCCTTACAGACTGTTGTATATTTTATTTCTACTTAGGAGTGTGCGGCAGGTGCGGCAAGTGCGGTTTTGCACTTGCGTCAGGTGCGGCCGCGAAAAAAACTGCGGCTGACCGCGGTTTTTTTCTCGGCTGCACTTGCTGCAAGTGCCAAAACCGCACTTGCCGCACACTCCTAAGTAGAAATAAAATATACAACAGTCTGTAAGGGGTTAATGTACCACTGGCACACATACAAAATACTACACGATCAAAAAAATTAAAAATAGTAGTAAAGAAGTGAAGGGCCTTTCACATCAACGTTATTTTCAAATCACGGCAGATGCGGTGAAAAAAACGCATCTGCCGCGATTACCGCATACCGGCTGCACTTGCAGCGCGGTTGCGGCAAGCCCCATAGAAAGTATAGGCGGACTTGCGGCAGGTGCGGCAAGTGCGGTTTTGCACTTGCGGCAGGTGCAGCCGCAAGTGCCAAAACCACGCACTTGCCGCACCTGCCGCAAGTCCGCCTATACATAGTATAGTGCAGCCGGTATGCGGTAATCACGGCAGATGCGTTTTTTTCACCCATCTGCCGTGATTTGAAAATAACGTTGATGTGAAAGGCCCTTCACTTCTTTACTACTATTTTTAATTTTTTTGATCGTGTAGTATTTTGTATGTGTGCCAGTGGTACATTAACCCCTTACAGACTGTTGTATATTTTATTTCTACTTAGGAGTGTGCGGCAGGTGCGGCAAGTGCGGTTTTGCACTTGCGTCAGGTGCGGCCGCGAAAAAAACTGCGGCTGACCGCGGTTTTTTTTCTCGGCTGCACTTGCTGCAAGTGCCAAAACCGCACTTGCCGCACACTCCTAAGTAGAAATAAAATATACAACAGTCTGTAAGGGGTTAATGTACCACTGGCACACATACAAAATACTACACGATCAAAAAAATTAAAAATAGTAGTAAAGAAGTGAAGGGCCTTTCACATCAACGTTATTTTCAAATCACGGCAGATGCGGTGAAAAAAACGCATCTGCCGTGATTACCGCATACCGGCTGCACTATACTATGTATAGGCGGACTTGGCGTTTACCGCAACTGCGCCGCAAGTGCAGCCGGTATGCGGTAATCGCGGCAGATGTGGTTTTTTCACCGCATCTGCCGAGATTTGAAAATAACGCTGATGTGAACTTCTTTAATACTATTTTTCATTTTCTTGATCGTGCAGTATTTTGTACGTGTGCCAGTGGTATGTTAACCCCTTACAGACTGTTCTATATTTTATTTCTACTTGGAGTGTGTCGTTAGACTGTTAGGAGTACATTAACCCATTATATGCCATTTTAATTATATTTCATACTAATGAGTCTGTAGGACTACTAACTGTCTTATATTTAACAGTTTGGATGTAATGCTACCTTACCACTGCCTTATTGTCGTGCCAGTGGGACATTAACTACTTTTACATAACAAATATATTGGTTGCATGGCATTTTGCACTATATGACCCACTGGGGCCCCTTTCACACGTGCGTTGTACATGCAGATTTACATAATTCCATAACATGTGGTAATATTCCCAATTTTAACGCAAGTTCCCCATACCCGCCACCAGGGGTGCAGTTGCGTAAGGTCCCGCTACATCACCGGATTAACGTTCATTTTTACATTGACCTGCCTGTTTCACCATGTACTGTGGAAGTTGCCTTATTTCTTTTTTCACCCTGCTTGGTCACATTGCGCCATTTGACGCTCGCCGCTAATGCCGCTATTTCCCCAACTGCAGAGAGAAAAATCAAAACCACTACTTCTGCAATAATCACAAAACCCTAAGTTCAAGGTAAAAATGAACGCTACCTCTGCCATTTTGCCCCAACTTCTGCAACTCCACCCCTGCTGCCGGTTATGCGGAACTTGCCGTCATCTCGGTACTTTAACCGCTTTTTTTACAATGTTGGAACTCTGCATTTACAACGCGCGTCTGAATGGGCCCTTACATCCATTTGTGTTGCCTTCAAGTCTCTTTTTAAGGACTTTAAACACACTGATTTCCATTCACAACTCTATACAGTAAACATCATTAAATATTTGTTTTGTACTCTAAAGAAGTCCATCATTTCATTTTCACAGGTTATTGAAATACACACTTTCCTTTTATTGTTTTTGCCTATTTAGACATAGTTATTATTGATTGTTTCCTTAACTAACACACTATAGCTCAGTTTGGATTGGATTCACTGCCTATTCTTACGAAGATGAGCTCTCCAACAAAAAATATCGCTCTTGCCAAGGAGGCTGCATCTACACCTAAGAAGAAGCGTGCTGAGGAGACTTCGGAAGAGAGACGTCTTCGGTTAGATCATGATAAGGCTGCTAAAGCGAAACGCATTGCAGAGGAGACTTCGGAAGACAGACGTCTTCGGTTAGATCTTCGTAAGGCTGCTAAGGCGAAACGCACTGCTGAGGAGACTTCAGAAGAGAGACGTCTTCGCTTAGATAGTGATAAGGCTGCTAAGGCGAACCGCACTGCTGAGGAGACTTCGGAAAAGAGACTTCTTCGGTTACCTCGTGTTAAGGCTGCTCAGGCGAAACGCATTGCAGAGGAGACTTTGGAAGAGAGACGTTTTCGGTTAGATCGTGCTAAGGCTGCTAAAGTGATACGCATTGCCAAACTCTCTTCTCCACTGAGACGTTTTCGGTTGGATGCTGCGAAGGCTGCTTCGAAGAAACGTATTTCTGAACTGTCTTCCGAAGAAAGAAGCCAACGAATGGCAAAAAGAGCCATGGCTGAGCGTCGCAGACGCAAACAACAAAAACTTAGAGCCACTGAAGAACCGTCTGACAAAGATATTACTCCTGCCTCTTCGTCTACTGACATTCTACAAAGTGGGTACTTCAAGAACTTTAGGATCGATAGGTGTACTACAGTCCGCGCTGCCCGGTCATCCAAGGAGTCACACGGGAAACAGTGTTCCAAGTAAAAGTTTCTTTATTCTTCAAAACCTACGCGTTTCGGCGCCCAATCCCGGCACCGTCCTCAGGGTATTGGGTGCCGAAACGCGTAGGTTTTGAAGAATAAAGAAACTTTTACTTGGAACACTGTTTCCCGTGTGACTCTTTGGATGACCGGGCAGCGCGGACTGTAGTACACCTATCGATCCTAAAGTTCTTGAAGTACCCACTATTCTTGTGGAGGTGGAGGTCCAGCAGCAGCCTACAAATACTAAAACCAACGCCTTTATTCCAGTTGTGGGAGTCACAACTGGATCAGGTTAGTACAACCTGTTTACACCTATAAGTCCCTATTCTTATCGAGTGATAGGGCACTATTGCGCCTCTGTTGTCTCCCCTTATATTTTATATAATTCTACAAAGTGAACAGCCTTTAACACCTCCCATGACCTCCATGGGAAAAAAAAAAAGCAAAGGTTGACAAGGAGGCTGTGCGTATGCGCAAGAAGCGTGCGGAGGAGAGTTCTGAAGAAAGACGACTTCGCTTGGACAAGGAAAAGGCTGCTTTGAAGACATGGGTTTCAAAAGAGTCTTTGGAAGGAAGGACGGAACGATTAGGCAAAAAAATCAATGGCTGCGCGTCAAAGACGCAAACAACAAAAGTTAATGCCTACAGGAGATCCGTCTGATCCTCATACTGCTGCCACCTCTTCGTCTGACCCTCATACTGCTGCCACCTCTTCGTCTGATCCTCATACTGTTGCCACCTCTTCGTCTGATCCTCATACTGCTGCCACCTCTTCTTCTACTGTGTTAACTACAACTGAACAGCCTTTACCACATCGCAAGGCCACATGTAAACGAAAACACTATGCTGAGGAGACGCCATACAGCAAACATTATAAAATTATGAGGCTTAAAAGGACAAGACAGATACGTCAAGATACAGAGTCTCCTACGTCTAAACAAGTCCGCTTGACCCATTTGGCTGCATCACGTCGTGACCTACGCAAAAGTTCTTCCACTTCAACATTGCAAGAGGCCGAACGGAATATATATTCAACTTCTTCATTTATGGAATGTGTTGAATCTACGTCCCTTCCACGTCTCATCTATGTAGGATTACACAATAAAAATTTACATTTGTTATCTACACCTCTCCTACATCCAATGGGATTTACTGATCAGGATTATGCTATTGTAGAACATACCTGTGGTCACATGAAGTTAATATATGAACATTGTGAGGCTCTGCATTTTACTGCTGAACGCCCATCATATCAACAGTTTAGTCTTTGTTGCCACAAGGGAAAAGTAAAGGTACCATTACCTCAATACCCGGAGGTCTTCCAACGTCTGCTGAAAGGAGAGAGTGAGTACAGTCGAAATTTGATGGAGAATATCAGGAGCATTAATAGTTCTTTTGCTTTTGCCTCCATGGGTGCCCATGTTTCTCCACCACCTGGACACGGCCCTTACTGTTTCCGTATTCATGGGCAAATTTATCATCGCACGGGAACACTCCATCCTGCTCAAGATCAACCTCCAGCATATGCACAACTGTACATTTTAGATACTGCAAGCGCTATAGAACAACGGCTACAGTATCCAGAAAATGTTAAATGTCATCCTACTTTAATGAGTATCATTGCTCTTCAATTGGATAATATTAATCCCTTTGTTTCGGCCTACAAAATGCTACGTGACGTTGAATTAGAAGAACAACAGAAGGCAGTAGAACATGGCACCGTCATGCCAAATATTATCATGGCCATTAAACAAGACAGACAGCAAGACCCTAGACGCTATAACAATCCTACTGTCAATGAAGTTGCTGTGGTGTTTGAACATGCTGATGGAGAGCCACCATTCAATAGAGACATTTTAATTCATTTGAAACCTGATCCAAATAACCCCTTGGCCCCAAAAACACAGCAAGTCAGTATTCTACACAGCAATTTAGATGCATTACTCTATCCCTTATTTTTCCCTCATGGAGAACAAGGCGGGCATGAGGGACTCAAGCATCAAGGCCAAAGTCAACGCAGGGTTACACAGCTCCAGTATTACTGCTATTTGCTGTCTGTACGGAATCGGTTCAATCCTGTCCTGAATGGTGGCAAACTAACACAGCAGTACTTAGTGGATGCGTATGTGAAAATCGAGGCTAATCGCTTAAATTTTATCCATCAACACCAAAAGGATTTAAAAGTAGAGGATTATTGCGTACTTCAGGAACATCTCCAGAAAAAATCTATTGAGAAAGGTATTCCCATTGGCAAGACGGTCATTTTACCATCTTCCTTTGAAGGCAGTCCAAGAAACATGCAGCAACGCTATCAGGATGCCATGGCTATTGTGACTAAATTTGGACGACCGGATCTTTTTGTAACCATGACCTGTAATCCTAAATGGAGGGAGATTACAAACAATTTAGAGCCATGGCAGCGTGTGGAACATAGACCTGATTTAGTCGCCCGTGTCTTCAGAATTAAACTGGAAGCCCTATTAAAAGACATTAACATTGGATTATTTGGCAAAGTTTGTGCAATGGTTCATGTTATTGAATTCCAAAAGCGTGGCCTATCACACGCTCACATTTTGATCATTCTGGATAGCAAATCCAAACTAAGAACTGAGGTTGAAGTGGATAATATAGTTTGGGCTGAAATCCCTGATCCAGCAGAATACCCTGTGCTCCATCAAATTGTGATGCAACACATGATTCATGGACCCTGTGGACAACACAACCCCAATTCTCCATGTATGGATCTTGGAAAGTGTAAGAAAAGTTTTCCTAAAGATTTCCAAACAAGAACAGTCTTAGCTGAGGATGCATACCCTACTTATCAAAGAAAGGAAGGATCATCCTTTGAACACCATTCAAAGATGATTGATAATTCTTGGCTTGTTCCCTATAACCCTTTCCTACTATTAAAGTGCAAGTGTCATATTAATGTTGAGGTATGTGCTTCCATTCAAAGTGTTAAATACCTATTCAAATATGTCTACAAAGGACACGATAAAGCCAATCTTGAAATTTGCCAAACTAATATCCACCATGATGAAACACATCAATTCATGGATTCAAGATATGTGAGTGCACCGGAGGCAGCTTGGCGAATATTTGCTTACCCTATGCATAGACAATCACACTCCATTATTCGCCTTGCCGTACATCTCCCACATTCTTCACCACTTTATTTTCATGAGGATGACTCTGTTGACGACATCAGTTACACAATGCACAGAAAATCCACTCTTATGGCGTACTTTGAGCTCAATGAGAATGACCCACATGCTCATGATTACTTATACCGCCAAATTCCAGAGCACTATCTTTGGAAAGAAGGTGCATGGGAAATTAGAAAGCGAGGAGGTTCTTCAGTGATTGGAAGAATGTATACTGTCAGTATGAAAGAACAAGAACGCTACTATTTAAGGTTGTTGTTACTGCATGTAAAAGGAGCAACAAGTTTTGACAACATTAAGACTGTTAATGAAGTGCCATACCCAACATTGAAAGAGGCGGCATTAGCTCTTGGATTGCTCTTCGATGACACTGTTTGGAGAAATACTTTATTGGATGCCTGTGTTCTCAACATGTCTGCACAGCTTCGTGATATGTTCGCATATATATGTATTTTTGGTCCTCCAGCTCATCCATTGGAGTTGTGGCAAGAATTTAAACAAGACTTTATCCAAGACTACTGCCATGCATATCACTCCAACACTGAGGAGTGTGAGAATTGTGAAGGATATGCTATGACTGATGTCCACAATGTTCTAAAATTTCATGGCAAAACGTTTACTGATTTTAATCTACCACGACCAAAAAGAAAGCCATACATCGCTCCACAATACAACAAGGATGATGAGTTAAGAAGAGTTCAGCAAATGAAAGCTACTTTAAATGACCAACAACTTTTGGCCTATGATGCGATCAATCAAGCTTTACACGATACAAGTGGACAACCTAAGTGCTTTTTCATTGACGGTCCAGGTGGCAGTGGCAAAACATATCCGTATGATTTATTAATTCATGAACTAAGAGGAGAAGGCGAAATTGTCTCACCTGCAGCCAGTACAGGGATTGCAGCTAACTTACTGCAAGGAGGAAGAACCATCCATTCGCTTTATGGCATACCAATTCCAATAAATGAAACATCCGTTTCAAGAATTAAAAATGATACAGATGCTGCACAACATTTGAAAAGTACCAAACTTTTCATTATTGACGAGTCCACTCTGTTATCTAAATATGCATTGCATGTGATAGATCAACTTTTACGGGATGTCATGACAACAGATATTTCCAATAGTGATGAGCGAATCCTAAATTACTCGGAATCGCTTGAGTCTAGCGAGTCCGAGCCCAGGACTCGCTACTCGTTGCGAGTCTAGCGAGTCCAATGTTAATGAATGGGGAAGCGAGTAATAGCGAGTAGTGTGAGATTTACAAATCGCAGATGTGTCTCGGAAGCTTCAGCCTGAAGCAATCCTAGTTTTGTCATTTATTTGCATTGGACTCGTTTACTTTGCAACTGTAATCGCTGGGAAACTCTCACAGATAAGAATCCTGTCTCCTCAGTGTGCTGGCTGCCAGCTCCAGGGTCCTAGAGCCCGCCTGCTGCCTGATGTAGCAGTGCTGAGATTGTTCTCAGTCTGCTCATTCCCTGTGCATAGACATCTATATTTATGCACAGGGGATGTAGCAGAGAGGACATCGCGTTTTGGACTGCGTCGGACGGAAGAGGATTTTTTTTAATTAAAGATGGAGTCCCTAATGGCTTTTTTTTTATTTCTAATAAAAAATTTTCTTTGTGTTGTGTTTTTTTTAAAACAATTTAATAGAAATTCATGGCGGTCATGTCTAATATTGGCGTGACCGCCATAAATTTCGGGCATAGGGCCAGCTGATAATACAAAGCTGGCCCTAACCTCTTTATTACCCAGCGTGCCACCGCTACCAGGGCCGCTGGAAGAGCGGGGTTCAGCGCCAGAGGATGGCGCTTCAATGAACACGCCATCTTCTGGGGCGGCTGCGGGCTGCAATTTGCAGCGGGGGGTGCCCAGAAAGCTTGGGCATCCCTGCGCTGCGGATTCCAGCCCCCAGCTGCTTAGCTGTACCTGGCTAGACATAGAAATTGCGCGGAGCCCCACGCATTTTTTTTAAATTATTTCATGAAATTCTGAGATTCTGACTCTGAGACTCTGACTCTGAAATTCATGAAATAATTAAAAAAAAAATGCGTGGGGCTCCGCGCAATTTCTATGTCTAGCCAAGTACAGTTAAGCAGCTGGGGGCTGGAATCCGCAGCGCAGGGATGCCCAAGCTTTCTGGGCACCCCCCGCTGCAAATTGCAGCCCGCAGCCGCCCCAGAAGATGGCGCGTTCATTGAAGCGCCATCCTCTGGCGCTGAACCCCGCTCTTCCAGCGGCCCTGGTGGCAGTAGCACGCTGGGTAATAAAGGGGTTAATACCAGCTTTGTTATACAAGCTGGTATTAAGCCCGAGATTCTTAATGTCAGGCCACGTTTGACCCAGCCACTAAGAATCTCCAATAAAGGGTTAAAAAAACACAACACAGAGAAAATTTTTTATTTGAAATAAAAAAAAAAAGCCATTAGGGACTCCATCTTTAATTAAAAAAATCCTCTTCCGTCCGACGTAGTCCAAAACGCGATGTCCTCTCTGCTACATCCCCTGTGCATAGATAGATGTCTATGCACAGGGAATGAGCAGACTGAGAACAATCTCAGCACTGCTACATCATGTCTGTGAGCAGGCGGGCTCTAGGACCCTGGAGCTGGCAGCCTGCACAGAGAAGACAGCTGGACTCGGCTCGCAATGTAACAGCAGTTACTTTGCGAGTTTCCCTGTTATCACTGGCACAGTAGCCGAGTCTAATGCAAACAATGGCAATCCTAGTTTTGTCAGCGTTTCTGACAAAACTAGGATTGATATTGATTTGCATTGGACTCGTGCGAGTAATCACTGGGAAACTCGCAGAGTACTGAGTCCTGCGAGTCCCTTACTACTCGCCGAGTAACGAGTCCTAGCGAGTAGATTCGCCCATCCCTAATTTCCAACAAAAATACAACACCTTTTGGAGGGAAAGTCATTGTTCTGGGAGGAGACTTTCGACAGTGTCTGCCTATCATCCCTCATGGTACAAGAACTGACATTATAGAGAGTTGTATTAAATACTCACGACAATGGCAGCTTTTCACTCAATTGCCACTCTTCAACAACATGCGCTCCATTGATCCTGATTATAGCAGTTGGTTACTTCAACTGGGAAATGGTGAATTGTCCAATGATTTCAACCTTGCAGATGATATCATTGAAATCTCACAAGACATGATCTGCACTGGCTCACTCATACTTGCTATATTTGGTGAAAACATTCTCATTGATGTACATAACAATGAAAGCATTCAGATTGCTGCATCACATGCCATTCTTTGCCCTAAAAATGACCATGTGGATATGGTGAACTCTAAGGTCATGGATTGCATTGCTAGTGAATACACTGAGTACATTAGTGATGATTCCATTGATCCTGATGAGACTGAAGATCCAGATCAATATCCAGTGGAATTTTTAAATTCACTCACACCAACGGGAATGCCTTCTCATCGCCTCAAATTAAAAATCGGTACCATTGTCATGCTTTTGCGCAACTTTAACAGCAGAAAAGGTCTTTGCAATGGGACTCGCTTGATTGTCATCACTTTGTTTGACAATCTGATTCAAGCTAAAGTCATTACTGGGTCTGCAGAAGGATATGTGGTGTTTATTCCAAGGATTGATTTATCTCCATCAGAGACTGGCGTACCTTTCAAGTTAAGACATCGACAATTTCCCGTGAAGCCTGCTTTTGCCATGACCATTAACAAATCCCAAGGCCAAACACTGGAGAAAGTAGGGATTTTTTTGCCTGAACCCGTTTTTGGACATGGACAGTTATATGTGGCTTTTTCACGAGTGAAAAGACGATGTAATGTTAAGGTTAAAGTGCTGGATACACCCATTCAAGGAAAGTTGCTGCCTAATTCTGAAAAAGTCTTTACTAAAAATATTGTCTATAAGAATATTTTATCTTAAATTCTTTAGATATATATTACATTTCCATACATGATGGATATAACAATGAAAGCATTCAAATTGCTGCATCACATGACAATCTTTGCCCTCAAAATGTCCATGTGGATATGGTGAACTCTCAGGTTATGGATTGCATTGCTGGTGAATACACTGAGTACATTAGTGATGATTCCATTGAGCCTGAAGATCCAGACCAATATCCAGTGGAATTTTTAAATTCACTCACACCAATGGGAATGCCTTATCATCGCCTCAAATTACAAATCGGCACCATTGTTATGCTTTTGCGCAACTTTAACAGCAAAAAGGTCTTTGCAATGGGACTCGCTTGATTGTCATCACTTTGTTTGACAATATGATTCAAGCAAAAGTCATTACTGGGTCTGCAGAAGGAAATGTGGTGTTTATTCCAAGGATTGATTTATCTCCATCAGAGACTGGCTTACCTTTCAAGTTAAGACATCGACAATTTCCCGTGAAGCCTGCTTTTGCCATGACCATTAACAAATCCCAAGGCCAAACACTGGAGAAAGTAGGGATTTTTTTGCCAGAATCCGTTTTTGGACATGGACAGTTATATGTGGCTTTTTCACGAGTGAAAACACGATGCAATGTTAAGGTGAAAGTGATGGATACACCCATTCAAGACAAATTGCTGCCCAATAGTGAAATAGTATCGATGTACAGAAGAGTATCAGAAAATTAAATAATAAATTATTTTACTTCTGCTAAAAATTTTTACTTTATTTATGCACTTATGCAAAGAATACGTACAAAAACAAGTAAAAACTGAGTGCACAGAAAAGTGGGGAAAGAAGGAGCTGGCCTTAACACTTATGCCTCCCTCCTTGCCCTGCCTGCCAGCGGGGGTCGGCACCCTGAGTCGATATGGTGCCCCCACTCATCGCCGGCTCACCGTAAACTTACCCTAAACTCACCCTTACAGGGATGTGAGTAGTGCACCCCACCTAGGTCCCTCAAAGGTGATGTCTTATTGGGAAGTACAGTCACAACCTGTGTCCCAGTATTAAAAAGACTCAGACCATACTCAGAGGCATGCACTCCAGATACACAATAGTTCTACGTACACAGCCCACTGTTCCCTATTTTCAGTAAGCCACCCTAAATAGTATTTATACGGTAGCTATACTCATAATTAATACATATCCGGGAAAAAACAGTGGTACCAGTACTTAGCTCAGATAAATGGTGCTATGAGTCTCTCCCCGCGCGCCTCGACGCGTTTCATCATCATCAGGAGGCTTGATACAAAGTTTCCATGGCTGCGGTCCTTGCCCGTGCACAAGAAAGCCGATATGCTGAGGGGGACTCCCATGATGTCAGAGGCTCCCTTATATCCGGTATGGTGCTATGAGTGCCTCCCCTCCCTCCCCGTCACTTCCTGTATGATTGCCTATGATGTTTACCTCCCAGCGTCGCTCCAAAAAGGGGGAAAGATGGAGCACGCTGATAATGATGTCTAGTCTGATGTTACCCTATATCGCCACCAGCCACCGGGTGCATATATCACGCTCACCGGCCCTGTGAAACGCACGCCAGCCTCACCAACATGGCCGCTGGAACGCACGCGTCACAAATATGCGACGCGCACAGTCCCCGCGCATGCGCGGACGCGGCGACACAAACCATGTCACACCGACGACCGCGCATGCGCGGTGAAACACGGCCGCATTTGTTGTTGCTAGGATACCTAGAGGCGGTGCAAACGGGCCGGCTGTGGAGATATTTCTCCACAGGCAAGGCACAATGATGGTGGTCGGATAGGAGAAAAAGGGGGATTTGGGGGGGAGAGACTCATAGCACCATTTATCTGAGCTAAGTACTGGTACCACTGTTTTTTCCAGGATATGTATTAATTATGAGTATAGCTACCGTATCAATACTATTTAGGGTGGCTTACTGAAAATAGGGAACAGTGGGCTGTGTACGTAGAACTATTGTGTATCTGGAGTGCATGCCTCTGAGTATGGTCTGAGTCTTTTTAATACTGGGACACAGGTTGTGACTGTACTTCCCAATAAGACATCACCTTTGAGGGACCTAGGTGGGGTGCACTACTCACATCCCTGTAAGGGTGAGTTTAGGGTAAGTTTACGGTGAGCCGGCGATGAGTGGGGGCACCATATCGACTCAGGGTGCCGACCCCCGCTGGCAGGCAGGGCAAGGAGGGAGGCATAAGTGTTAAGGCCAGCTCCTTCTTTCCCCACTTTTCTGTGCACTCAGTTTTTACTTGTTTTTGTATGTATTCTTTGCATAAGTGCATAAATAAAGTAAAATTTTTAGCAGAAGTAAAATAATTTATGATTTAATTTTCTGATACTCTTCTGTACATCGATACTGATTCTCTGACTGATATGGCTAGTTTTTTATCGGGTCCAGTCAATTTAGCTCTTTGGGCAGAGGATGCCAACCAAGCGTTCTGTACAACGGTTAACCCAGAAGGGAACACAGGGATAGTTTCTCTTAAAGTACAATTTAATGATCTATATGTACTGTATAAAGAATATACTAGATCGTGGTGGGAGATCAAAACCCTGGAAAACTATCTTAAACATAGTATAGTTCCCAAAGGCCTTAGGATCAATATTTGCCCGTCTCTCAGAACAGCAAGCCCTGAACTTCTGGAACTGTGGAAGAAGGAGTCAGTAGGTTCTTCTCTCCGCTTCATGAGTATATTGTTACACGAAGAAAGGAAAATCTTTGAAGCGGCAACTATTAAACTGAATCAGGATATAGAAAACATCTTGAAGTACAGGGCTGATACAGATTTTAATAGACAAGAGAGCACCCTCCAAAACTCCTTGGAGAAATACCAGGGGTTTCTTAAGGAAAGGAAGCATCTCCAGTTTCAGAGAGACTTCAAGGAATTTTCTGATAATCTTGCCTATTCATTCATCAGAGAAAAACCTATAGGTTCAGGATCTGAGGGCGACTCAGACCCGGAGGGTGCAAGGGGAGGAGGTGGTGGTGGAGGTAGGGGGGGCAGAGGCAGGAGGAGAAAACCAAGGGGAGGGAGATGGGGTGCGGGTGGCCCCCACGGCCCTCCTGGAAACCCAGGCCAACCTGCTCCATTGGTACCCCGATGCCCCAACACTTACCTACACCCCAAGGGTCGGGTACACCTGGTCACCACGTAGCACCCCTGAACCAAATAAGCCCTCTAAATCAAATGGGCTCAGGTGGAAGAGGGGGAGCACATACGGGTGGGGGTGGCCCGAATTTCTTACCCTCTGGACCTTTGTTCCTTGTATTCCTGGCACTCCTTTTTTCGGGGACAGAACCCGAGGGATTACCCACTAAGGAACAGACAGCTGCAACACTGACACAGTTGGATGGGGACAGATTATTAATCTGTCTTCTTACCAACTAAGCCTGCATGAATATGATGTCCTGAAGAAGGGCCTTTCATTTGTTCCTACAGGTGGTTTCAACTGTTTCGGGTGGATAAAGGATTTGAACCTGTTCTGTAGGAAACTCAAATGGAGGAAATTCTTCTCTAAACATAATAAGGAGGAGTGTATCACCATGGGTATAGAGGAGGACGATTTTGACTGTTTTTGTGACATGGCGCAGCTGGCCCATCAAAACAGTGGGTGTAATGAAAGAGGGCTTGGTCCTTTTACAGGACATGAGAATGATAGTAAACGTATGCTGTGGCACCCTGGCACCTGTTGGGCACCACAGAAATCCTTAGAGCACAAATGGAGTAAGTAACAGCACAGCAAAACCCACAACACAAACAACACTTAGAACACCTGGTTTCACCCCGAGCCTCTAGGGGGAGCTACACTGGTGACTTTGAGCCAGTTCCCCCTATAAATAGAGTCTTGGAGGGAGAAACTTCAGAGTGTGGTAGACGCTACAAGAGCTGCCAGCCTGTGTGAAACCTCCACCCTATGAGGAACACACTAGGCCCTGCTAGCCTGTTAGCGAGTGGAGATCCCTGCAATTGGGATAATAGGAAGAAGGAGATCACCTCTCAGGAATACAGAGTTAATCCAACTCTTTCCAAATCAACCGGTTACTGGAACCGAAGCTGTGAGAGCTACCCAGCCACCACAGAGAACCAGCACCATCAACAGGAGGTTTAGCCACCTGTTCCACCTGATGCACCCATCCACGAGAGCCCAGGGAAGAGTACTGATCCTGCTCAGACCCTTTTACAGTGCCCTCAGTGCTGATAACCAGGTGAAGCAAGTTCCATTGAACAAACTGCCCGGTCCGGCTGGATTCCACATCCACCCGACCTTAGCACCAGAAGTAGAGAAAGGAAGCCTAACACTGCTTGCTGTGAAACTCCATAAGTGCCAACTTCACTATCCCGGTCCGAGTGTACCTGACTACCAACCAGTAAAGGTACCTAAAAGAGACTTTGTGTGGTTGTGCATTACTCCAGGATTCAGCACGCAGCATCCGCAGCTGCCTCACAACATCTTGCGCAGCTCCGGCTCCGGGGATTCCCGCTCATCCTGTGGGGAGCGTTCCATCTCGCTGTGTACCATCCCCCGGAGACCCGAACAGCGCTGGTAAAGTTACCAGAACACCCGCAGGTGGCGTCACGAAGACAAATCACCCCCACTGTTCCGCCATTCCCCTATTGATCTGGACCACCGGGCCTACACCACCGCAGGCGCGGTTCCGTGACTGGAGGAGAAACAACGCCCGCTACGTGTACCCCCGGCTACGGTGAGTCAGAATTTGGCGTCACGAACAGGATACGAGCAGGCCCGTTATCACGGGTATTGTGTGCTATTTATTGACTGTAAATATCGAACTGTACATTTGGTCCGCGAAAAGGCGGGAAAAGAAGGGGCGTGACTGTGCAGAGGGCGCGAAGATTGGCCCCGCCCCCACGCTCTGACGACTTCCTCCGTACGCAGCAGGAACCGGAAACTCCCGTGGTGCCTCACTCCTCACCGCGAGGCCGACACTTCCGTTTGCAACCTAGGGAAAGGCTACGCTTAACTAAGGGGGAGCGACCATGAGTAACCCGGCTCCCGATCACGCGGCGCCCCCGCTAGACCAAGCGGGTACCTCAAAATATACCTTTTGATGGACAGCAACAAGTCGGCGGTATGCTACCACAACCCGCTCCGATTATGCCGATGTCTCTACCCTACGTTCCTAGTGCAACCTTGTTACCCAAGTACAGCGGTGTACCCAGCACCTTGGAGAACTTCCAGAGGAAGATATGCCAAGCCCTGGACATGTACTCGATGACCGGTAAGCAAAGAGCTTCAGTTATTATGGGACAGTTAACTGGTGCAGCCGAACTGCAGAGCCGCAGCTGGCCTGTAGAAGTTCAGGAATCTGTGGAACAGATATTCGCTAGATTAACCCGGGTCTTTGAGTGCCATACCGAGGCTGGATTAAGACTGTCATTCTATCGTTGTAATCAAGGGGCACAAGAAACTGTCCTGGATTATTCACTGCGCTTGCAAGAAGCATACAGACTGTTAAAACGAGTCGATCCAGATAGTGCTCGAGATGAGAACAAAGCATTAATTGGACAATTTATTGTGGGCCTTAAACTATCTGAGGATAGAAAGCAAGCAAGCTGGTGGTCCATACAAAATCCAGGCGCAGAGTTTGATACCTTGAGAGACTTAACAGTTTGGGGACTCGCTGAAGTACCCGATCCCGCTTCACCGCAGCAGCAGCAGTACACTGACACCCCTTCCGTGCCAGCAGCAGCATCTCCAATCCCTGCGATCCAGTCCAGCGCACAGACTGTAACACCTGACCGGTTTGATCAACTGTGTGCTAATGTCGAGCAGCTGATGAAGGACGTGGCCAAGCTACAAGCTGGGAGAAGACCCAAGACAGATGCAAGGCCATCGGACAAGATTCAACTCGCCGACAGCCCGGATGACGTCCCGTGGATGAGGAGAAAGACACAGCCGTCGCGAGGAAAACCTGCAGACCGCCGCAGTCCTGACAGACGCTGCAACAGTCAGCAGAACGACCTAGGAGGACGCAATCTACAATCCCGTCCTTTAAACGAGCGACCCCTGGGCGAGAAGGGCCAACCCCAGGAGTAGACTGTCCAGGCCCTACGTCCAGCTGGGAACACAAGTATGTGGGAGACTGTCCATACTTACCAATCGTCATCGATGGCATCGCTATCTCCGCCTTGATAGACACTGGATCCCAGGTGACATCCATCCCTAGTACCCTTTACAAGCAGTTCTGGCCAGATGTTAAGCTAGAACCCCCTAACCCTGAGATGAACCTTGAAGCCACTAATGGTATTCCGGTTACCATAGAGGGACAGTGGGAAGGTACAGTAAAGGTGGGGAGGGTGCAGTTGAAAAACCAGGGTATCTTAGTGGTCCAGGATAAGCCTAACCACAAGGATCCATATGTCATATTGGGTACCAATGTCATGATCAAATGCCTCGATGAAGTGTTGTTTTTACTCCAACAGAGTGCTGAAGCCGGTAAACCCAGAGAAAAGAGGGCTATCCAAAAGCAGATCAGAGCTCTGGTGTATCAACAACAGGTAACCTTGTCAAAAGGTGAAATTGGCAGAGTAAGAGTCACAGATCCCATTCCAATTGTGGTACCACCCAGAAGTGAAATGATGATCTGGTGTCGAGCAGCCATAGGCCTCAGAGGGCAGGACTACCAAGCTGTAGTAGAACCTGTAATGTCCGACAGTAGTCCTACGCTCTTGACAGCCAGAGGGTTAGTCGACGTAAGAAAGGGGAGAGTCCCCGTACGCATATTGAATTATGGTGATGACGAAGTCAGACTGCCAAGATATGCAACTGTCGCAAAATTGTACCAAGTAAAAGATGATGCTGTGATTGATGTAAAATCCTCGAACCAAACAGTCACTGATG
Source organism: Allobates femoralis (assembly GCA_033576535.1). NCBI lineage: Eukaryota > Metazoa > Chordata > Amphibia > Anura > Aromobatidae > Allobates > Allobates femoralis. The sequence goes on from JARQOC010000009.1 coordinate 6,808,167, forward strand.
AACCCCCTCACTCCAAAGATCAGTTAGAGAAATGGTGTCAAGACCTCAGTGTAGGAACTGACAATACACCCTCTCACCAGAAAAATGGAGTATACCGGGTAGTTCGGGAGTATGAGCAAGTGTTCAGCAAACACCCACTTGACTTTGGGAGGATCAAAGGGGTACAACATCATATCCCCACAAACAACCATGCACCTATCAAAGAAAGGTACAGGCCTATACCACCCACTCACTACCAGAAAGCAAAAGAGATGCTTCAGGACATGAAGAATGCAGGAGTCATTAGGGATAGCTGTAGTCCTGGGCCGCACCACTAGTCCTGGTTAAAAAGAAAGATGGTAGTATGAGGATGTGTGTAGATTATAGGCAAATCAACAAAGTCACACACAAGGATGCATACCCGTTACCACGCATAGAAGAGTCACTAGCTGCACTCAAATCTGCCAACTACTTCTCCACATTAGATCTTACTAGTGGGTACTGGCAGGTTGCCGTTGCAGAGGGGGATCGTGAGAAGACAGCTTTCACTACTCCCATGGGCTTATGCGAGTTCAACAGTATGCCATTCGGTTTGTGCAATGCCCCAGGAACATTTCAGAGACTTATGGAATGTTGTTTGGGCCACAAGAACTTTGAGACTGTCTTGTTATACCTTGATGATGTCATTGTCTACTCTCAGACCTATGAAGATCACCTCCAACACCTGAGTGAAGTGTTCGAGTCACTGTCCAAGTACGGGATGAAACTGAAACCGTCCAAGTGCCACCTGCTGAAACCCAAGGTCCAATACCTAGGACATGTGGTCAGCGCCGAAGGCGTAGCACCGGATCCGGATAAGGTCACCGTCATCAAGGACTGGCCAGCACCCATCAACCACAAGGAGGTACGTCAATTTCTAGGACTGGTCGGGTACTACCGACGATTCATCAAAGGCTATACCAAGATAGCCGCACCTATGCAAGATCTCCTAGTAGGTCAATCCAAAAACGGCAAGATCAGGGGACCCCCGTTCCACTGGGGCCCAGAACAGGACAAGTCCTTCCAAACGTTAAAAGATGCTTTAACTGGAGAAGAGATCCTGGCCTACCCTGACTACAATCTACCGTTTTTACTGTACACCGATGCAAGCAATGAAGGTTTAGGAGCAGTCCTATCTCAACGTCAGCAGGGCAAAGAGAAGGTGATAGCCTACGCCAGCAGAAAGCTCCGTCCCACAGAAAGGAACCCGGAAAACTACAGCTCCTTCAAGCTGGAGTTCCTGGCCCTGGTCTGGGCGATCACAGAGCGTTTCAAACATTACCTGGCATCCGCCCCGTTCACAGCTTTCACAGACAACAATCCTCTAACACACTTAGAGACTGCAAAGCTGGGAGCCCTAGAACAGCGTTGGGTAGCAAGACTCGCTAACTACGACTTCACTGTAAAGTACCGGGCAGGTCACAAGAACGGCAATGCTGATGCCCTGTCCCGAATGCCTCATCTTCCTGAAGAGGGAGAAGACATAGATGACCTAGAAGAGATTGAACTACCTGCTTTCCACCGCTCAGGTACAGCAACATGTCATCAGAGAAACCAGACACGTGTAGAGAGGACCGTGAACCCGTTACCTCACCATGACTGGAAGGAGGCTCAAGCCAACGACCCAGATGTCAGCCTGGTAAGGGATCTCATCACTCAAGAACACGCCAACATGGACTCTGATGCCTCACCAAATGCTAAACGCCTGTGGAAGGAGAAAGGAAGGTTGTTCGTCTACCAAGGTAAACTATTCAGAAGATACCTCAATCCACGAACCCATGAACTCATCTGGCAGATTGTAGTTCCCAAGACCGAAATCCAAATGATCCTTGAAGCATACCATGATGATGCCGGACACTTTGGATGGAAGAAGCTGGAGAGACTTCTAAAGGATCGGTTCTACTGGGTCGGGATGCGAGGCTCCATTGACAAATGGTGTAAAAATTGTGGACCATGTCACCTTCGAAGAAAAGACCATCTAACTCAGAAAGCTCCATTGCAACCAATCGTTACCACCAAACCTCTTGAAATAGTTGCTCTCGACCACGTGAAGCTTACCCCAAGTCGAACCGGGTACACCTACGCTCTCACCATCGTCGATCACTACTCAAGATTCCTGGTAGTCGTTCCAGTTAAGGACTTAACTGCTGAGGTAGCAGCCAAAGCGTTCCAGAGTTACTTCTGTCGCCCCCATGGGTATCCAGACCAGGTCTTAACTGACCAAGGGCCAGCCTTCGAATCAGCTCTGTTCCAAGAATTCTTAGGGCTGTATGGGTGCAAGAAAATCCGCACAACACCTTATCATCCTCAAACGAACGGTTTATGTGAGAAGATGAACCACATAGTCATTGATATGCTCAAGACCTTACCAGTTGAAGAGAGAAATCAATGGCCAGAGAAACTTCCAGATCTCGTGGACATCTACAATCACATACCTGTCAGTTCGACAAATTACACACCTGCTTACTTGATGAGAGCAAGACCAGGTAAACTGCCTATTGATTTGCAGATGGGAACCGTTGAACCCACAGAAGACTCTTCTGACGAAGACTGGGTCAGCCAACGCCAAGAAAAGTACAGGAAGGTACAAGAGAGTGTTGAAAGGAACCTTGAAATCAGTAGGACCAAACAAGAAAAAGACTTTAACAAGCACGCCTCAGCTGAACCACTAGCTATAGGTGATGTAGTGCTGAAAAGAAAGCGAAAAACCAACAAATTGGATAACAGTTGGGAATCCATACCCTACACCGTTATGCCGTCACACTTTGACAACTCTAAAACTTGTGTTATTAGCAAAGACAATGGGAATACTATTGCGACTGTTTCAAGGGATCATTTGAAGAAATGTCCGCCACAGTTAATCCCACAAGCAACCAGTTACCCAACTGTAACTAAAGATGAAGAAACAAAAGAAAATCTAGTCCTTACAGAAATTGGATACTTACCAGCTGATTGGCCACAAATAGGTGAAGCATTCCTTATTCCAGTTATGCATTTCTATCAACCTGTTGAAGATCAGCCAAATCCAAATCCAATCCAACAAGTCCAACAAGAAGAAGTCCAAGTGCAAGAATTGCAGCCTGTTATCATGGAACCTGAGATTCCTGTAATCGGTCAGCCTGCTAGTCCCACAGTAAGAGAAGCCATTCCTAATCAACTACCTACAGAGGTCAGTCCAGTTGATAGACTCCGCACTTACTATGGTCTTACACAAAGCAGACATAGAGAAGTACCAACCACTTCGTACACTACACAAACAGCTTTGGAAACACCCACACTACGCAGATCCACACGTAGTACATTAGGCCAACCCCCAACCAAACTTGGAGAATGGGTTTAAAATGTAGTGGAAAAACGTAACCTGTAAGTGTTGTAAATAATTAACCAGTTTTCAAAAACCTGTAAAAAGTAGTGTACAGAAGGGTGGAGGAACTGGGCTCTGTCCCAAGTATACTAAGTTGGGGACAGAAAGCGCCTGGTAAGGTATAGAAGGTTAGTACCGGCCTCCCAAGCAGAGACACCCGTAGGGAATGTAAAAAGTTTACCATGTATCCCTGGACTTTACCTTTTTCCCTTTTTTCATAAACTTTGAACAATTGTCACAGGACTTGTGTGACCACTAACTTTACCTTTTTCCAGCCTGCGGCAGATGGACTAGTGCCGTACGGACTGCTTTTCACCTTTTCCATATTTTTCACGCCTTTTCAGTGATTTTTGTGTTTTCTTTAAGACTTTGTAAATTGAATGTTATAAAATGCTTAGTGGTAAGTTGTAAAAATAACCTTTTGCTCAGCCGGGAGAACTGAGGTTAACTAAGGGGGAATGTGGCACCCTGGCACCTGTTGGGCACCACAGAAATCCTTAGAGCACAAATGGAGTAAGTAACAGCACAGCAAAACCCACAACACAAACAACACTTAGAACACCTGGTTTCACCCCGAGCCTCTAGGGGGAGCTACACTGGTGACTTTGAGCCAGTTCCCCCTATAAATAGAGTCTTGGAGGGAGAAACTTCAGAGTGTGGTAGACACTACAAGAGCTGCCAGCCTGTGTGAAACCTCCACCCTATGAGGAACACACTAGGCCCTGCTAGCCTGTTAGCGAGTGGAGATCCCTGCAATTGGGATAATAGGAAGAAGGAGATCACCTCTCAGGAATACAGAGTTAATCCAACTCTTTCCAAATCAACCGGTTACCAGAACCGAAGCTGTGAGAGCTACCCAGCCACCACAGAGAACCAGCACTATCAACAGGAGGTTTAGCCACCTGTTCCACCTGATGCACCCATCCACGAGAGCCCAGGGAAGAGTACTGTTCCTGCTCAGACCCTTTTACAGTGCCCTCAGTGCTGATAACCAGGTGAAGCAAGTTCCATTGAACAAACTGCCCGGTCCGGCTGGATTCCACATCCACCCGACCTTAGCACCAGAAGTAGAGAAAGGAAGCCTAACACTGCTTGCTGTGAAACTCCATAAGTGCCAACTTCACTATCCCGGTCCGAGTGTACCTGACTACCAACCAGTAAAGGTACCTAAAAGAGACTTTGTGTGGTTGTGCATTACTCCAGGATTCAGCACGCAGCATCCACAGCTGCCTCACAACATCTTGCGCAGCTCCCGGCTCCGGGGATTCCCGCTCATCCTGTGGGGAGCGTTCCATCTCGCTGTGTACCATCCCTCGGAGACCCGAACAGCGCTGGTAAAGTTACCAGAACACCCGCAGGTGGCGTCACGAAGACAAATCACCCTCACTGTTCCGCCATTCCCCTATTGATCTGGACCACCGGGCCTACACCACCGCAGGTGCGGTTCCGTGACTGGAGGAGAAACAACGCCCGCTACGTGTACCCCCGGCTACGGTGAGTCAATGCCACCGACCTCTGACGCGACAAGTGTTGACATCTTTATGACCCTAGTAGAGAGGGATCTTAAGAGGATCCCATACAGCAATCAAGATCTCATTGGTAACTTAACATCGGCAGAAGAGAGGACATTACAGGTTCTTGAGAAAGAACAGGGTCTCGTTATAAAGCCATCCGATAAGGGCGGAAATATCGTTTTGATGGATCATGAAAGATATCGGGAAATGTGCTACCGCATTCTGAATGATAATTCTACATATGAGGTCTTGTCATCAAACCCTATTAATAGGTATATGGAAGAATTGAATATTATCTTAGAATATGCCAGGGAAGGAGGCCTGATCACTAAGAGTGAACATGATTTCATCAAACCCACATACCCTGTAACCCCGACTTTTTATGCCCTTCCTAAGGTGCATAAGAGGCTGGAGGTTTTAAAGGGGAGGCCAATTGTCTCCGGAGTGGAGTCCTGCACCCAGAATGCAGGAATCTACGTGGATACGATTTTACAACCTTTCGTAACGGGACTCTCGTCCTATACAAGGGATACTGCTGACTTGTTGAAGAAACTGGATGGGGTCCATCTCGGGCATGACACCATTCTTGCCTCGATTGACGTTGAAGCACTCTATAGCAGTATTCCTCATGACTTGGGTGTGCGTGCTGTTGAGTACTATCTCAACACAAGGGCGAATATATGCTGTAGTCACAACATCTTCGTCTTAGATCTCATAAGGTTTGTGCTTTATCATAACACATTCCTTTTTGACCGGAAGTACTTCCACCAGCTCAGGGGAATGGCGATGGGGAGCTCCTGCGCCCCATCGTACGCTAATCTTTACCTGGGCTGGTGGGAGGAAACCATTGTGTTTAAAGATGGCGCAAACTGGTGGGAACCCCACATAACCCTCTGGGCTAGATACATTGATGACGTGTTCCTGTTGTGGTCTGGTCCAGAGGGGAGCTTCTCAGAATTCGTTAAGTGCCTGAACATAAATGATATCGGTTTGCATTTTACATCTGAGAGCAGCGGTTTCGAACTTCTCTTTCTTGACGTATCTATACGGAAGGAGAGAGATGGGCACTTGTCCTCTAAAACCTATCGTAAACCAATATCTACGAACAGTCTACTCAGATGGGAGAGTGCTCATCCGGCACCTCTGAAGAGAGGCATACCAAAGGGGCAGTACCTTAGAATAAAACGCAATTGCTCAGGGGTGTCCGATTTTAAGGTTCAGGCCGATGACCTGACCAGATGCTTTGTTCAACGGGGGTACCCACGTTCTGTGCTACAGGCAGCACGCTCACATGCAGAGAGACAAGACCGTGAGACTTTACTGCAGAGATGTGGTAGGCACCAGAAAGAGGACTCTAAGGTTACTAGGCTAATAGGCACCTTCGACTGTCAGAATAAAAAGGTAATGTCAGTGCTGCGTCGATATTGGGATGTCCTGGTTTCGGATCCTGAATTGAGGGACTGTATTTCCCCAACACCACGCGTCACCTATAGAAGAGGGCGATCGCTTCGGGACAGATTGGTGCATAGTCACTACAAGCCACCAGCCAGTGATTCTAACTGGCTTGGATGGAGACCGATTGGGTTTTTCAGATGTGGTGACTGCTCCTTTTGTGGGTATATGGCACCATGCAAATCTGTAACGAGCATGGCCAATGGGAAGACGTTCTTTCTACGTGATTTTGCAAACTGCAAAACGTCAGGGGTTGTGTATGTGGCTACATGCTCATGCAGACTAGACTACGTAGGGAAGACCATCAGAGAGTTCAGACGCAGAGTAGGTGACCACCTGGGGGATATAAGGAAATTCAGAGACACTCCCTTGGCACGGCATATGAATACGACTTAAAACCCAAGTGAAATTTCACATGAGAAAGACGTGTATGCACGTCGAAATGCATCGTGGGTTTTGAGAGCCTTAAGCTTGATTAATTATAACTGCAATTATTTTAATAAAGTCCGGAAAAGAAGCCAGCATCAGAGATCTTCCTTACCTCAGCGCCCAAACATACATCACGCTTCCATCTTTTTGTATTAGATATATATTAGATTTAGATACATAGTTACTTTCAAATTACACACAAATATTACTATAAATTAGTTTAGCCATAGATGTATACGAATAAAAAAAAAAAAGTACAAAAAAATTAGTTTAGCAATAGATGTATAGGAATAGAAATATACAAAAATACCAAAAATATTAGTTTAGTTATAGATAAAGACATTATAATTAGTTATTAGATCTAAAATAGTCATTTAAAATATATAGTCCTTAGTTTTTTAGCTTAGAAACTTTCTTTTTATATTTCATAGTATATGTATATAAACACACATTTTGTTGTAGATTGTAGATGTGTATCATCTAAATGCTTGCATTTAGTGATAAGAACCTGAAGCTCCAGCACTATAGCTGCTGAGAGATTTCATTTTCTTTTTACACAGGGTGAGGTTTTTGTGAACAGCTAAGAGACGGGTGGGACGGCTGTTCACACACATCTCTATCTCGAAGTGTCTTCTGTACATATAAATACATACATACATATAGGTACATATTTAGACACATAGGTACATATTTAGACACATAGGGAAAGAATAGACATTTTGATTTAAAATCTGAATTCTTCTGCTATTTGATATTAAAAGCTTGTAGGAAAGCGATTATGACTTTGAGGAAGCTGCTTAAATGTTGCACGGGAGTTTCTCAACTTCCTTAGTGAAGTGCAAATTTGCATATATGCATATATCTGAGAGGAGGGAAGTGGCTTACAATCTCCTCACCTACTTCGCTGTCTCCATAAGGTTGATAGCAAGTTCCCAGACCTCTGCTATTTGTGGAATTTATAGTGGGAAAAAATCAATTTTGCCACTTGCTGCCTAATGGTGACCTACAGCATTCTTACTGTAAGTAAGAATGAAATGTATATGGAATTTGTGGTTTACTTGCGGCAGTTGCGGCACATGTGCTTTCGACAGTTTCAACCGCCAAAATTGCAGTTAGCTCTGATTTTTAGTGGTTGCATTTAGTGAACCTGTCGAAGCTGTGCTTGCCGTATTTACTGCAAGCTAACTGCAAGTTACATATACATTACATGTTACTTACTGAAAGTGAGCTGTAGGTAGGCCCTTTGGTACCAAGTGCAGAAATTGTATTTTGTTATTCCACACCTTCTGCAAATAGCCGAAAAATATCTGATTTAAAAGGAGTCTAACTATTAATAATTAGGGATAGAGTAGAGTAGGTCCCACCAGCTGTAAGGCTACCTTCCCGTGGTTGGTGGGGAAACATGTACTGGCTCAATCATAGATTATTAATATTCATATATAAATTGAATATACGTAATCTGTACAAAACATCGGTGCCAGTATCTGTACGAAAAGCCTTGCCTTAGAATCATGACATGTACTACACTGACATATACCATACAAACATTGGTAGTTGATAGATAGATATCATGTCTTATGTGCATTATTGTCAAATTTGAATGAATAATGTATATATGCATGCTAGACTCCCGATTCTTTAAAATTGGGCCGCCATCTATCATGGAATAATTAGATTATTAGTTAAAACTCTAATTTAATAAACTATACACCGATTCTAGAATCCCGATGCAATCGCATCGGGCTCACAGCTAGTGATAATATAAGTGTCCAACTAATCAATGGCTACTCTACTGTAGAAGCAGTGTATAAAAATATGGGACTATACAGAATACATAGGGATCCCGATTAGTGTCATGACCGCCCTCACTGCGACCACTCTAAAGGTCCAGTCACACCTGACGACGGGGCTGGAGATGTCGGAGGCGACTGGCGAGTGTGCGCACGTTTTTGGCGCCCCGCCAGCGTCGCCATCCCCCATTTACATGGGGCGACATTTCCAGCACCGTGCTGGCGAGCTGACAGGCGGCATCACCGCTGGGGTGTCTGAAAACCCCAGCGGCGATGCAGGACCATCGCCTGACAGATCGCCGGCGGCCAGTTACATGGGGTGATGTGTGCACATCGCCCCAGATCGGTCGCCTGGTTTCAGAGCACTGCTCTGAAACCAGGCGACCTTCCGGCGGCGCCGACATCGCCCCTTTACATGAGGCGACGTAGGGGCGATGTCGCCGCCGATAGGCCGCGCCCCTACGTCGCCTATGTAATTGGCGGCGATGTCGCCCCGTGGGTGAAATAAGTATTCCACACATCACCAATTTTCTATGTAAATATATTTCAAAAGGTGCTAATGACATTAATTTCTCACCAGATGTCAGTAACAACCCATTCAATACACACGAGCAAGGAAAACAAACCATAGATCTTCATATATTAAGTTCTGTGTATTAATGAGAAATATAAAAGAGGGAACAAAAGCGCAAAATGGTGTCTTATCCTTTTGGTATAGTGAGCAAGGAAAACTAATATCGCTGCTCACCTTGTAAGGTTGTGAAATCCACAACTGGTATAGGCACGTGTTGCAGTTGCTGCTGGACCCACACTCCACGCAATCGCTGCAGCTGCAGTAATGATCCCAAATGGACGGTGCTTTTTGTGGTTCTTATGGTGAGCTCCTGATGAAGGAGCGTGGAAGCGCTCCGAAATGTGTAGAGATTATAGGAACCATTATCTTTATCCTCGTGAAGTTCTGACTCGGTTTGTTATTGGCAGTGTGCGCGGGACAAGAAGCACCATCCATTTGGGATTAATAATGAAAAATCACACGGGAAAAAGTATTGAACACATGAAAAAAAAATAAAGAAAAACGCTATGAAAAGTCATGACATCAGATGAAATCTATCAGTAATTAGAAAGCAATCCTGCTACTTAGTATCAGCTAGTTCAACTAATGACCTTTAAAAGTGTGTTTCATTACCAAGATACCACACAAGAAACATCTCGTGATGGGTAAAACCAGGGAGCTGTCTCAAGACTTTCAGAACCTTATTGTTGCAAAACATACTGGTGGCACTGATTACAGAAGAATTTCTAAACTACTGTAGATTCCAGTGAGCATTGTTAGGGCCATAATCCGGAAGGGGAAAGAGCATCATTACACCATAAACCAGCTACTACTGTGTTGCCCCTGTGGTCTGGTCGCCACAAGGATTACTGCACCCAATCCACGGGTGTGGCATTCCTGTTGTCAGGGAATCGTGATGGTCAGTCTGAGACACCCACAAAAGAACCCAACACACACGAGCCATGAGCAGGAGAGAGGTGGATAGAGAGAGCAACACGAGAGAGAACAAAACAAAAAGGGTGTCTTGGACGAGCTATCCCGGTTCTTTGAGGACTCTCTGGACTGAGACTTGGCAAGGACAGTACCTCGCGGCATTGCTGAAGTGAAGTTAAGTAAACTGGGTATAGAACTCGGAAGCTGTGTGTGAGACTGTTTATTTCACCGCCTACGGAGCGGTAGACTGATAAGCCAAGCAGGCCACAGAGAACCTGCCTCAGCGGAGCTCAGTCCGTGTCCGCCAACCTGAAGAATCCCACATCCTGCCATCCCAGCAATCCACACCAGTTGCCCTGGGGAACCACTCCACCTGTGGGGAGCGATAACACCTGGCTGCAACTCCATCATCCCCAGAGGTCTCGCATCATAGCATTGGCCATCAATAGCCAAACATCATGGGTGGCATTACAACAACTATCACTAAACCCTTATTTCCCAAACTTTTATTGACACCAACAAGGTCATGGAGCCGGGTCTCGACCCCTATGACTCCCCAGAAGTACTGTTGCCTGGTTCCGAGTACCCCACGCCCTGGGGGGGGCGTGTCACTGCCAGGTGCTCCCCACAAGATTTCAGACAGAAATAATAACCTGAACAGTTGTCCAAGAGCAAAGATCCCACTGTGGAGAGCTACAGAAAGACCTGGATTCAGCAGATACAATTATTTCAAAGAAATTAATAAGTAGTGCATTCTATCTTATAGTCTGGTCAAATGAAACTGAAATTGAACTCTTTGGATACCATAATGCACACCACATTTAGAGACAAAAAGACAGCTTACTCCAAAAACACCATACCAAGAGGGAAGTGTGGAGGTGGGCATATCATGGTGTGGGGCTGCTTCTCAGCATACAACACTGGAAAACTTCATTTAATTGACAGATGAATGAACAAATGTAACAAGACATTATTGATAAAAATCTGCTAACATATACCAGGATGATGAAGATGAAACAAGGGTGAATATTTCAGCAAGACAATGATCCCAAAACATAGACAGGGAAACTCTCAATTGGTTTCAGGAAAGAAAATAAAGCTGGTAGAATGGCCGAGCCGATCACCGGAGCTGAATCTAATGGAACAATTTAAGGAAAGAACTAAGGCTCAGAGTTCATAGAAGTGTGAGGAAGTGGATTATGAACAAATTAGAAAATGCACAAGTAAGACTTCTGTGAGCAAACATTGCCATCTGCTGGACTGAGCTTGAAAAGTAGGAACTCATAGATCTATGCAGGAAACAAGATAAAGGAAATTGTTTCCCAATGAGGAAGAGAGACAAGAGGGGGAAGAGCTTAGAAACACCTCACTGCCATGGACAAGGATCAGCCAAAGTATTGAGAAATGAGAGTTTTATTTTCTACATGTTTCAGGAATGAGACCCCTTCTTCAGGAAAAGAAATCACTAATGAGAAGGACGTTGACGGTTGACAGACAGTGAATATAGAAGGAAATCATAGTGCCACGTCTCAATTCATGTAGTCATTTATTGGTGAGATTACATAGATAAAAACATCAGGCTAAAATCCCACATGGGGGATACACTATACCAGGCGCATATCGAGGGGAACCCTCTTGGTCGTAGTTGACAGACAGAACATCTAATTGAATATTGTGTGGGTAATTGTACCACTAAAATTTGTCATTTAATATTGTATTGATTGCGTAAGAATATAACATCTGCTGTTTCATCATCTTCCATTTTCCTCAAAATTACATGTTGATTGTTGAAGCTGTAGTTAATAAAATTCAGACTTGTTCAACTGTTATTACTGAGTCTATAGCCTCTGTGCTGCAGCATACGTGCACCTATTTACAGAGGGAGCTCCGACAACCTGCAAGAGGTGAAGAGAGTTTGTGTGGAGGAATGGGCTAAAATCCCCGGGGCAATGCAGGCGACTAGTTTCTCCATATAGGAGGCGTCTGGAGCTTGATCACCAACAAAAGCTTTTGTATGAAGTATTAACAAAATTTCAGTAATGTGTTCAATACTTTCTCCTGCGTCATTTCTCATTATTACACATAATTTATGGACATCTCTGATTTGATTATTTATTTGCCCGTGTGGATTGGATGGGTTGTTACTGACATCTAGTGAAAAATTCATGTCAATAACACCTTTGGAAATATATTTACTTAGAAACTTGGTGACTTGTTCAATACTTATTCCATCCACTGCATGCTCCCATTTGTGAATAGTCGCCCCAAACTGCTCCCACTAAAATCAATGGGACAATTGAAAATGATGAATACCTTATGTGGTTTCTACGTTCATTTATGGAAAAATATTCTGACTTTTTTAAAAAAAAATATATTGTGCCTCATACATAGACTAGTTTTTCCAAAAAGGTAATGCTTTCATCCTTGATATGATTCCTACTTTATCTGTTATATGTTTTTGTAGTTGGCTAATAGACCAATGGACCTTATTGATCAAAAGAAGCTCTTAAAGAGGTTTTCCTTTACTAGTGTGACCGCTTTCTTTTGACCTAATTATGCCTAACTATCAATTTCCCAATATACGTCTGCTATCTACTCTGCTTCTCTAAGAGGCTCGTAAATACCTTTATTATCGTTCTAGATTTGCTCTTTGGGCTTCAGGCCGGAAATCGGACCAAAGGAGCAGGGCTTGTCACTGATGGGGCTGAGAGGACAGTGAAGTTTGATCTGAGCATGAGTGTCCAGACTGCTGTCACTCCCTGACACAGAGAGGGAGCCCCGATTGTTCCAGTGATGTGCCTTAGGGGTGGTTTACATGTAGCGAGATTGCTAACGAGATCGCTGCTACCGATTTTGTGACGTAGCAGCGACCTCGCCGGCGATCTCGCTGTGTATGACACTTAGCAGAGATCAGCCCCTCGCTAGGAGATCGCTGATCTTTATTGAATGGCCATTTTTTGATCCGCGATCTCCTGCTGGCCAGGCTGCATCGCTGTGTGTAACATGCAGACTTACCAGCGATCTCCATTCTGCGCCCGAGACCCCGAATGATCACAACGAATGCCGGGTGTCGGCACATTGCTGGGTGATCGCTGGTGAGATCTGCCGGTCTGACATCTCACCAGAGACCATGTAACGATGCACCAGCGATCCCGGTCAAGCAGGATTGATGTCGGGATCGCTGGTGCATCGCAACGTGTAAACCCTCCTATACTTAGTTTGTCCGATTACGGTCTGCAGGACAGAAGATCAAAGCAAGAATAATAATAAAGGTATTTCTGAGCGTCTTCGAGATAAGGTTAATGGAGCAGAGTAGATAGCAGACATATATTGGGAAAGTGATAGCTAAGAATAGTTAGGGCAAAAGAAGGAGGTCACATTAATAGTGGAAAAACTCTAACTTGTAAAGATTGTGTTTCAACATGTCAAACCCCCTTTATATTGACGTAGCCCTGAAGAGTCATCTATTCACTCTAGCTCTGTGATCACCTAGGGAAACTTTGGAAAAGCAAACATTGCTTTAAGGAAAATTTTATTTTATTATTGTTTTTATTTATCGGCCGTCAGCTCAATCTCAAGCCATGGAGACTTGATGGATGGACTTTGTAGGAAGTGGTCCTAGAGGTTCTTCACCAAGCCTAGATAGGTCCACCAGGGTCTTCTCCAAGCCTAGATAGGAACACCAGGGTCTTCTCCAAGACTGGATAGGTCTGCCAAAGTCTTCTCCAATCCTAGATAGGTCTGCCAAGGTCTTCTCCAATCCTAGATAGGTCTACCAGGGTCTTCTCTAAGACTGGATAGGTCTACCAGGATCTTCCTCAAGTCTAGATAGGTCCACCAAGGTCTTCTCCAAGCTTAGTTTGTTCCATCAGGGTCTTCTCCAAGCCTTGATAGGCCACCATGGTCTTCTTCACAATTATCTGGATAGTATCAAGCCACTGGGTTGCTGGCCTTTCTCTTTGCCTTGTACCTTCTACCTTGTACCTTCTATTCTTCCTACCATGTCTTTCTCTAGTAAGTGCTCTCGTTGTATGATGGTTCCAAAGTAGACAAGTCATAACTTGGTGATCTTTTCCTCCAGTGACATGTCTGGCTTGATTTGTTCCAGTATTGATTTGTTTGTTCTTCTTGCCATCCATAGTATTGATACCATCCTTCTCCAGCACATTTCTTCAGTCTTGCTTCTTCACTTCCATATGTACCGTATATACTCGTGTATAAGCCGAGTTTTTCAGCACAAAAAATGTGCTGAAAAGTCCCCCCTCGGCTTATACACGAGTATATACGGTAATAATAATAAAAAAAAAAAATATACTTGGCTGTATACAGCCCCCCCCGTGGTATACTGGGCCCCCCCTGTGGCAACCTGTAAAGGAAGCGATGATTATACTTATCGGGTCGCTGTCGCCGAAGCCGCCGCTCTGTCACCGTCCGTCACCGCGCTGCTCCTGGTCTTCATGCTTCCTTCACCGTCGCACAGGAAATGACGTCATTTTCTGTGCGCCGGTGAAGGAAGCATGAAGACGGGAAGGAGCGCGGTGACGGACGGTGACAGAGCGGCGGCGTCGGCGTCGGCGACAGCGACCCGATAAGTATAATCATCGCTTCCTTTACAGGTTGCCACAGGGGGGGCCCGGTATACCACGGGGGGAGTGCTGTATACAGCCGGGTACCGCTGTATACAGCGGGAGCTGCTGTATACAGCGGGGGCTGCTGTATACCCCTCTGGGGCTGCTAAATACCCCTCTGGGGCTGCTGTATACCCCTCTGGGGCTGCTATATACCCCTCTGGGGCTGCTATATACCCCTCTGGGGCTGCTATATACCCCTCTGGGGCTGCTGTATATACCCCTCTGGGGCTGCTATATACCTCTCTGGGGCTACTGTATACCCCTCTGGGGCTGCTGTATACAGCTCTGGGGCTGCTGTATACAGCTCTGGGGCTGCTGTATACCCCTCTGGGGCTGCTATATACCCCTCTGGGGCTGCTGTATACCCCTCTGGGGCTGCTGTATACAGCTCTGGGGCTGCTGTATACAGCTCTGGGGCTGCTGTATACCCCTCTGGGGCTGCTGTATACCCCTCTGGGGCTGCTGTATACAGCTCTGGGGCTGCTGTATACAGCTCTAGGGCTGCTGTATACCCCTCTGGGGCTGCTATATACCCCTCTGGGGCTGCTGTATACCCCTCTGTGGCTGCTATATACCCCTCTGGGGCTGCTGTATACCCCTCTGGGGCTGCTGTATACCCCTCTGGGGCTGCTGTATACAGCTCTGGGACTGCTGTATACAGCTCTGGGGCTGCTATATACCCCTCTGGGGATGCTATATACCCCTCTGGGGCTGCTGTATACCCCTCTGGGGCTGCTATATACCTCTCTAGGGCTGCTATATACCTCTCTGGGGCTGCTGTATACCCCTCTGGGGCTGCTGTATACCCCTCTGGGGCTGCTGTATACCCCTCTGGGGCTGCTGTATACAGCTCTAGGGCTGCTGTATACCCCTCTGGGGCTGCTGTATACAGCTCTGGGGCTGCTGTATACCCCTCTGGGGCTGCTGTACACCCCTCTGGGGCTGCTGTATACAGCTCTGGGGCTGCTGTATACAGCTCTGGGGCTGCTGTATACCCCTCTGGGGCTGCTATATACCCCTCTGGGGCTGCTGTATACCCCTCTGGGGCTGCTATATACCCCTCTGGGGCTGCTATATACCCCTCTGGGGCTGCTGTATACCCCTCTGGGGCTGCTGTATACAGCTCTGGGGCTGCTGTATACAGCTCTGGGGCTGCTGTATACAGCTCTGGGGCTGCTGTATACCCCTCTGGGGCTGCTGTATATACCACTGGGGAGGCTACTGTATACTACCACTGGGGAGGCTGCTGTATACTACCACTGGGGAGGCTGCTGTATACCACTGAGGGGGCCTGTATACCACACTGCTGGGGGCTGTATACCTGTGCTGGGGTCCACCCTCGGCTTATACACGAGTCAATAGGTTTTCCCAGGTTTTGGGGGCAAAAGTAGGGGGGTCGGCTTATACACGGGTCGGCTTATACACGAGTATATACGGTAATTAATGGAAAGACCAGACTATGTACAGTGATGAAAAAACAAATGTGTCTACCTAGTCTGCCAAGATGGACGTTATGGCCTAAGTGGGGGCCACCTTCTCTTGAATGTCAAAATGCCCTAACAAGACAGTTATCATAATGAGACACTACTTAAATATCACAGATGTGATCTGGAAAATCATAAAGACAGCAATTAAAGAAAACAATAAAGTCCCGTCAATCTATGAAAGGAGATGAAATGTCATTAGTTATGGGTTTGTGAACAACCTGAACTCTGTGGATTTATACTGCCAATGATATGACGAGCGGGCAGGGATGAATAGCTGGCGACTCAGCTCCCCGGTAGCAGGTGACACCTGATGCGTAATTAACCTGTAAACACTGAAACGAAAGAACATACAATAAACCATCTGCTCCCACCTGGTCGGCAAGGTGTTAACTATGAGAACAGAAATGTAAGAGGAGCCTCTATGGGTCCAGACGTTTTAGAGCTTAGTTAAGCAGATGGTTTATCACTTAAATGCTTGAGGAAAGTCTTTTGTGGACTGAAACGTCGCATCACACACTTGTGGCCGGATTAAAGGGTCCATATTGGAAGAAGTATTGAGTGCTGCCTGGTTTTTTTGGACATTAATTTGCTTTATTTTATAGATAGATAGATAGATAGGACTCATCGGACCTGAAGTCACTTTGTCGCAGTTGATGAGCAAGCAGACATTGGCCAATGTGTGTACTAAGAACTTCAGATTTAAAAAAAAATAAGAATTTTGAGTTTTTCGAAAAAAAAACGTAAGTTTTTAATTTTTTTTCTTATATGTTTATAGCTTGTTAGCATATGTACATCATTGGTAGTAGCTGAGTGCTGCAGAGAGTTTTTTTCTAGTAGTTTGACCCAGCATCCCTGCTGGCACCAGTTCACATTGTCTGTGAGTGCTGTGCAGTTTTTTTCTCTTTTGTATCGTGTGGAGTTGCTGGCTCCATTTCTGCAATTTGCACCCTCATTGCCTACAGGTGATCTAGGGTCTAGATGGTGTCCGCCCACTTAGTAGTGGGGTAGGGTGGACAAGGAGGACTTGGGTGTCAGCGTTAGGACTCATCGGACCTGAAGTCACTTTGTCGCAGTCGATGAGCAAGCCGACATTGGCCAATGTGTGTACTAAGAACTTCAGATTAAAAAAAAATAAGAATTTTGAGTTTTTTTTAAAAAAAAACATAAGTTTTTACATTTTTTCTCATATATTTATAGCTTGTTAGCATATGTGCATCACTGGTAGTAGTTGAGTGCTGCAGAGAGTTTTTTTCTAGTAGTTTGACCCAGCGTACCTGCTGGCACCAGTTCACATTGTCTGTGAGTGCTGTGCAGTTTTTTTCTCTTTAGATAGATAGATAGACATATCTATATATATGATTTTCACTTGCCCGGTGGAGGGGGCAGGACAAAACATTTGAATGTTTTGCATATGAACATGTGATATAACCAGTGGAGTAACTTGTACTTCATTAGCAATCTCCAATATGGTTCTAAACTATCATGGGTCTTTAATATTATTATTTTCATTTGTGCCAAAGGGACTTTTTGGGCCCCCTAGTGTGGACAGGTACTAGAATGCAATGGTGCAGACACTATATTTCCCTAACGGCACACTGGGTGAATCTTGCGGAGGTCGGGACTGAGTTGGACCCTAGGACGGCGCACGTGCTACTGATGTCAGGGATGGCGGGTCCTTCATCAGACAGCAATGAGATAGTGAACCAACAGCAGTTTAACTGCTGTTGAAAGTTAGTTGAAGCGGGTCTCTATAAAATAATTATGGACTAAAGATATTCAAAGAGCAAAGAATGTTGAATGTTGATCGTTCTTTTTCCTTTGTATTTTGGAGTAGCCATCCTTGGACATGAGCACCTACACACGTGGTGAAAATTGTTGGTACCCCTCATTTAATGAAAGAAAAACCCACAATGGTCACAGAAAAACCTCGAATCTGACAAAAGTAATAATAAATTTAAAAAAATCTATGAAAATGAAGAAATGAGAGTCAGACATTGCTTTTCAGCCCTCCTGCCACAGAATTTTTTAAAAACTTAAACTCATGAAATCGGCCTGGACAGAAATGATGGTCCCTTAACGTAATATTTTGTTGTACAACCTTTTGAAGCAATTATTGCAATCAACGATTCCTGTAACCGTCAATGAGACTTCTGCTCCTCTTGACGGGTATTTTGGTGACTCCTAAAAAGCAAACTGCTCCAGTTGTCTGGTGTTTGAAGGTTGCCTTTTCTAGACACCATGTTTCACCTCTTTCCAAAGATACTCAATAGCATTTAGGTCAGAGCTCATAGAAGCCATTTCAGAATAGTCCAATGTTTTCCTCTTAGCCATTCTTGGGTGTTTTTAGCTGTGCGTTTTGGGTCATTATCCTGCTGTAAGACCCATGACTTGTGACTGAGATCAAGCTTTCTGACACTGGGCAGCACATTTCTCTCTAGAATCCCTTGATAGTCTTGAGATTTCATTGGACCTTGCACAGATTCAAGACACCCTGTGCCAGATGCAGCAAAGCAGCCCCAGAACATAACAGAGCTTCCTCCATGTTTCACAGTAGGACAGTGTTCTGCTTTATTTTTCCGTCTGTGAACATAGAGCTGATGTGCCTTGCCAAAAAGTTCAATTTTTGTCTCATCTGTCCATAGGACATTCTCCCAGAAGCTTTGTGGCTTGTCAACATGTAGTTTGGCAAATTCTAGTTTGGCATTTTATCATTTTTTTCAACAACGGTGTCCTCCTTGGTCATCTCCCATGAAGTCCACTTTGGCTCAAACAAAGCCGGATGGTGCGATCTGACACTGATGTTCCTTGAGCTTGAAGTTTATCTTTTTCTGGGCTCTTTTTTTACCATCCAGATTATCCGTCTTTTTGATTTGTCATCAATTTTCCTCCTGCAACCATGTCCAGGGAGGTTGGCTACAGCCCCATGGATCCTAAATTTCTGAATAATACCGTATATGCATCTGTAGTCACAGGAACATCAAGCTGCTTGGAGATGGTCTTATAACCTTTACCTTTAACATGCTTATCTATAATTTACTTTGTACTTTCCTAACACAACTCTTTCCTTTGCTTCCTCTGGTCCATGCTGAGTGGGGTACACACCATGTCACCAAACAGCACAGTGAGTGTCTGTAGCCCTATATACAGGCCCACTGACTGATTACCAGATTGTAGACACCTGTGATGCTAATTAGTGGACACACCTTGACTTAACATGTCCCTTTTTTCACATTATTTTCAGGGGGACCATCATTTCTTTTCAGGCCTATTTCAGGAGTATCCTTTTTTTACAAAAATTCTGTAGAAGCAGGGTTGAAAAGCAATGTCTGACTTTCATGTGTTCATGTGTATATACCGGATTAGGAGTGCCACCTGGAATCTCTTCAGTATATATATTAGTGCATGTCAATGAATTAGAATATCACCAAAAGGTAATTTTTTTTCAGTAATTCAATACATAAAGTGAAACACATATATAATGTAGAGTCATTATAAACATAGTGATCTATTTCAAGTGTTTATTTATGTTAATGTTGATGATTATGGCTTACAGCCAATGAAAACGCAAAGGTCGTTATCTCAGAAAATTAAAGTAGGGAGGATGAAGGGTTAAAAACCACGCTGCCGTATTGCACAAGACACCAAAGGGTGAATATAATATTGATTTATTAGACAGCGTGTTTCAGGACTCCCTGAAACGCCCTGAAACATGGCAGTATCACATTGATTTTAGTCAACGCGTTTCATAATTCCCTGGAACCCTCTGAAACATGGAGTTATTATATTGATTCTTGACAATATTTTAAATCATTGAGATGCACTAGAATATATATCTATCTACTATATAATCGCCTTATCGCGTCTTTCTTTCAGTAACAGAAATTCCGCGTCGTTGATTGGTCGCGGCCGGCCGCGACCAATCAGCAACAGGCGCAGTCCAGCTCGAATTGAACCACACAGGCCACCGCTACTGACAGGAGATCACTGGCACTAGCCGCTGATCTGCCGACGGTAGCCGCGGGTAATCTACTGCCGCACAGAGCTCTGCGGCGAGGCAGCCGGGAGATGACCACCATATTTAAACACCCACGTTATGGGTATTCCGATATGGCAGCCGGGATTCAAATTCTCCTCCAAGCCGCGCGCTTCCTCTCTGATTGGCACCGAGGCTGGCAACAACCAATCAGCGAAGCTGCGCGTCTTGGTGGGGAATATGGTCCCAGCGATCAGCGGCGGCCAATCAGTGGCGCGGGATTCAAAACCCTTGCCAAGCCGCACTCTGCTTTGCTCATTGGTCATCGCCAGCCGTGGCGCCAATCAGCGAAGCATGCCTCGTGCAGTTTGAATGCCCCGCCTCTCATTGGTCACCGCGGCGACCAATGAGAGGTGCGGCATTCAAACCGCGCATCAAACCGCGCTACTTCTTTGATTGGTCACCGTGGCTGCAGCAACCAATCAGAGAAGTAGCGTGGCTTGGTGCGCGGTTTGAATGTCGTGTGGGGCACTACCGCAGCCAGCAGCCGGGAGATGCATCTCCTGACTGGCTCGCCGTGGACCTCTGCACAGGTGCCCGCGGCTGAGCCACTGCTTGACAGAGGTCAGCGACTCGCTGTCGCCGGTCATCTCCTTGCTGGCTCGTGCATACCTCTGCACATGAGCCACGGCGTGAATTTTCAGCGTGCACGGCTAATCTGCATAGGCTGTGCTCATTGGCCGCCGCGTTTGCCGGCGTCTAATGAGTGCTGGCACGCAATTTCGGCCTCAGACGGAAGTGGCCGCTAGACAATTATATATTAATTGTGTATATATATATATATATATATATATATATATATATATATATATATATATATAAAACAAAAATAGAGCAGCACTTGAAAAACATCAAAGAAAGGGTGCAAATATCCTCAAAAAACAGTTCCTTCAGTCTGTTTGTAATTCATACCAATCCACAAAGTGAGGCAGCACTCCAAGCAAGTTCAGTTCTCAGATTTTATTCGTCCATAAAACACCACAACGTTTCAGACCGTAGTCCTTTCTCAAGTGTCACTTGAGAAAGGACTACGGTCTGAAACGTTGTGGTGTTTTATGGACGAATAAAATCTGAGAGCTGAACTTGCTTGGAGTGCTGCCTCACTTTGTGGATTGGTATATATATATATATATATATATATATATATATATATATATATATTTATTAATATATCCATAAAATCTTTTTTGGGGGAGGAGACAGGCGGGAATGTACAGATTTGGTATTGCTGAGTGAATTACTTTTGGACTTCAAAAATATAATATTTATCCCAAATGATGAAGACCGAAATGGTGAAAAACTCGAAATGTCAGATAGAGTAAAAAGATATCAGAAAATCCTATGGACCCAAAATAGTAGTGATAAAAGTGACAGCAAAAAAACATATGTCAGATCAGACAACTTTATTGGCTGAAAAATAAACAAGTGTCTGGAGCTGGTCCTGTATGTCGCCTGTACCATATTAAAAAAAAGTCTTTTAGTTTACCAACATGGAATTTGTATGGAACTCTTTTAAGCTTTAAAATAAAGGAACATGATGAGCAGCACTCGTGCTTTACTTATGTCATAGGTATCATTACTTGTACCTGTATTCCAGGGATTACACAGTGACTTTGTGCTGTCCTCTAGTGGATAAATGTAGTGCACCATAAAAACAACGTACAGGTGTTATAATATAATGTCACTGTGGACTGTGAAGCAGTGCTTAACCAAAATAGTTGGAAATTGCTGTGACGTGTTGCTAAAATATTTTTAAACATCGCTTGAAATCACACATATTTTTGCAATAAGTTCAATCAAGAATATCTTGAAGCTGTGACGTCCGCTTGAGACCACCGGCTCTAGCCGCTCAATTAGGGTGAAGCCTGAGTGATCCTGACACCCTGTAACCCCTATACAGGGATCTGGAATTATAGTGGAGTCCAGGGGGTAACTGTTCACCAGTGGCGTAACTTGAAGCTCATGGGCTCCGGTGCAAAAGCTTCAACGGGGCCTCCAATTAATGCAAATCTCTAAAGGGCATTAATTTTTTTTCTATAGGACAAAGGGTTTTTTGGGGTCCCCTAGACTTCATGACCCGGGTGTGATTGCAACCCCTGCACCTTTTGTAGTTATGCCCCTGCTCTCCACAGAAAGCGGCAGTCCAGAGACAGGTATGAAAGCCAAGCAGGGACAAAACAGGACCCAGTAGAGTGGTCAGGGAGTCAAAACCATGATGGCAACAAAGTACAAAATCTGAGGAAGAAAAAAAGTCCAAAAAACAGGCTGAGGTCAAACTGATAAACACTAAATGCAATACAAGCTAAACTGGGAAACAAAAAACTACTTCTGGCTGCTTGCAGGAAGAGGCTGAAGGTATATGTAAGGTGTACTTTCCAATAGGCTGGAGCTCAGGAGCTAATGACATTATCTGACCGCCTCATATTCACACTGTCAGACTGTGAGGTCCTAGCCACTCTAACCCTAGTGGATGAGTAAAGCTTGCTCCCTCCAAAATCTCCTGCAAAGACTTCTCCCATTTCACCAGCGAACACAGCGCTGTCCAGTG
The DNA here is from genome assembly GCA_033576535.1 of Allobates femoralis. Taxonomy (NCBI): domain Eukaryota; kingdom Metazoa; phylum Chordata; class Amphibia; order Anura; family Aromobatidae; genus Allobates; species Allobates femoralis. The sequence continues at coordinate 6,830,919 of JARQOC010000009.1, forward strand.
ACTGAAGCAGTAGCAGGATCTGGCGGGATGTGACTGAAGCTGACCGAACACCAGGGAGACTCGAGAGGAGAATCTCTCAGGAGCGAGGTGTAGAATAATGTGGAGGATCCAAAGCTGATTTTGTGCCCAGAAAAATGAGTCTAAACTCGTCTCATCCTGCCTCACACAACAATGTATTCATTTTGGTCACCCTACAGCGACTAACAGACCTTCTTCATCCCCAATTTTAAATTTTTGCCATTTTGTTTTATTCTTTCTTTCAAGAACCAAAACCTTGTTTCCTTTTCTGTTGACAGACCTTGCTTTTCGTATAACGAGCTTTCATTTTTTGATGGTCCCATCTTAGGAGCACAGGTTATATGATCCATCTTTATTGGGTCTGTTGTGGGTGTTTGATGACCAAAAATGACAATTCTGACTTTATGTCCTTTACGGAGTTTACCGTGTGCAATAAATAATTTTATATTTGAACAGATCAGACTTTTATGGATGTGACAATACTGATTTGTTATGTGTAGAATACTGTCTGTATAGAGTCTAATGCATGGGTGCAAGGGAACATAGGAGATATAGACTTATTTAGAAAGTTCTTGTATTACTTCATACAAGTGATTGCACTATTGAGAGCGGGGTGAAACACAGTTGCAGATTGCAGAGGCTGAAATCACAGCAAGGCAGGAATAAATCCTAAAGTCCTGCCATAAGGCTCGAAAATTAGGTTTTAAGGCTGGGGTCACATTTGGGCAGGCAGTTGCGTTCACCGCATCCAGATCCCAATGCGGTAAACGCAATTGCCTTCACACACATTTTGTTTCCAAAATGTGTGCTGTGAACCGCAATGCGGTAACCAGATTGCTCCGGATGTGTAATCCTGAGCAATGCGGTTACCGTATACTTTGCTCATCCCTGCGGCTGATAAGCAAAGTGTTAAATGTGTATTAAAACATTAAATATGAATATTAGCTGTGGGCAACATGTCTCTAGAGGGTGCCCACCTCCCCTAGAGACATGCTGTCCACTCCTCTTAGCATGTTAGGGGTTAATAAGCCATTTACAGTAAGCCGGCTATTGTCGGCTTTGTAGAAATGTATGAATGATGCCTCGGCTCCCATGACAGTAGAGCAGATACTGTACGTAATGTACATATAGTATCTGCCGCTGTCCAGGGTCCTGTAACCATTAACATTAGGTGTATGGGCAGCGCACTAACATAGACCTAATGTAAATGCCTACAGGACCCTGGACAGCGGCAGATACTATATGTACATTACGTACAGTGTCTGCTCTACTGTCAGGGGAGCCGCCACTTCATTCATACATTTGTACAAAGCTGACAATAGCCGGCTTACTGTAAATGGCTTATTAACCCCTAACATGTGAGAGGAGTGGACAGCATGTCTCTAGGGGAAGTGGCACCCCCTAGAGACATGTTGCCCACAGCTAATATTCATATTTAATGTTTTAATACACATTTAACACTTTGCTTATCGCTACGGCAGCAGGGATGAGCAAAGTATACGGTAACCGCATTGCTCAGGATTACACATCCGGAGCAATCCAGTTACCACCTTGTGGTTGCCAGAATCGCTCCGAAAACTGCAGCCTGCATGATTTTTAGCGCAGGCTGCAGATCTGGAGACGGTAACCGGATTGCATGTAAAGCAATCCGGTTACCATAATGGGCTCCTATGAGGAGCGTTTCCTGATCTGGTTTGGAGCTTTTTGAAAGCTCAAAACCGGATCAGGATTTTAAAATCCTGCCACATGTGTGACCCTAGCCTTAGTCTCTCTTCCTTCCCTTGTAAATGTCTGTGGAAGAGCAGGAGGGCTCCTGTGTACCCACAAGGGGTCCAGGAATCCAAGTAGAAGACAGCTAAATTCAATGGATCCGAGGATCAGACAAATTTGTTTGGCGCCATGTCATACACCGCTAAACCGCTAAAAGTCACAACACCCAGAGAGCAGGTCCATGATGTCAGGTGCTGCAGCCCAGATTTTTCCTTAGCACCTTTTGGCGTTCACATTACATAGAATAGTGCACTTAATTGGGGGGACTAATTAGGCCAGTATAAAAGTGAGGTCAAAGAAGGCAGTGCCAGGTCAGAATTTTTCAATGTAGTGATGGGAGGTCAAAGATAACATCTTATTCCACATAGGGATAGAAAAAGTCTGAATCTGTTGTATTTTACTACTGAAGTGCTGAATTTCTTTGGAAATTGGAGTAGTAGTCTCAGTCTGTGAATAATAATCCAAAGATTTATTGATAGGGAAGTTCTGTACCTGCAGAGTCAGTGTGATTTATCAATAGGGAAGTTCTGTACCTGCAGAGTCAGTGTGATTTATCATTAGGGAAGTTCTGTACCTGCAGAGTTAGTGTGATTTATCAATAGGGAAGTTCTGTACCTGCAGAGTCAGTGAGATTTATTAAGGGTATGTGCACATCAGTCGTTTTGTGGGCTGGTTTTGCGCGTTTTCCGTCGGCGGTTCCCGCTGAGTTTTATGTTAATTTATGTTAATCCTACCCACCGGTAGGATTAACATGCTAGTCAATGGAGTTTTGGAAACGCTGTGTACATTACAACGTTTTTCTTCTTGACGATTTCAGTTTATTCACCGGTTTCCGACCGGTTCTCAAAGATAGAGCAAGCGACTTCTTTTTAGCGTTTTTCCAGCGGGTCCAGCTGAACAAGTGCAGCAAAGACCAGTCTGGAAATCGTTAATGAAGACGCCGGGGAAAACGCCAAGAACACGCTGTGCGACCGCTAGTAAAGCGATCGCAAAACGTTAGCAAATCGCTAACAAAACCATGGACACTGGCGAGCGCAGAAAACTCAGTTTCTGCCAGTCTCCACCGGTTCCCGGTCAGTCTGCAAAGATGCAGAACCGACAGATGTGCACATACCCTAATAGGGAAGTTCTGTACCTGCAGAGTCAGTGTGATTTATCATTAGGGAAGTTCTGTACCTGCAGAGTCAGTGTGATTTATCAATAGGGAAGTTCTGTACCTGCAGAGTCAGTGTGATTTATCATTAGGGAAGTTCTGTACCTGCAGAGTCAGTGTGATTTATCAATAGGGAAGTTCTGTACCTGCAGAGTCAGTGTGATTTATCAATAGGGAAGTTCTGTACCTGCAGAGTCAGTGTGATTTATCATTAGGGAAGTTCTGTACCTGCAGAGTCAGTGTGATTTATCAATAGGGAAGTTCTGTACCTGCAGAGTCAGTGTGATTTATCATTAGGGACGTTCTGTACCTGCAGAGTCAGTGTGACTGTGAATTAATTGATCTGTCATGGGCCAGGGTCTCACATCCCAATCCGCTTTATTAAGCCCTTAGAAAAACGGATCCGTTAAATTTAGGGTGCAATAGTGTCCCCTGAGGTCCTGGATGTTTTTGGGATTTTTTTGGACTTAGTCATTTTTTCACCAAAAACGCATATGCGTTAACACATGGTGCCTATATGTACCATTCGTTAACGCATGCGTCTCCCATAGGGCCCCATGTTAAAAAAATGCATGCGTTTTTTTACTGCACCCAAAAATGCTGCTAGCAGTGTTTTGTGGGATGCTTCACAAAAACGCATACGTTTTTGAAAAATGCACACACTCTTGCGTTAATGCATATGCGTTTTTGTACTTTGAAAAAAAAAAATACCAAAATGATCCCAAAATCGGATTTAACCCAAAAACAGATGGTATGTGTGACTCTGGCCATACACTGCAGTAACAGCAGCTCACACACACGGCCTTTTCAAGATGGCGGCTGTTCAGCGCTCCCTCCAGGTCGCATGTCCCAGCCCTGGAAGACCGTTAAAGTTGGTTAAGATGTTGCCATAGTAACCAAAGACCTGCACACAGAGGGAAATAGCGGCATTTTCTGGCCGGTTGGTAGCACGATATACTGTAATATTTCCACTATTAGAAAGAAACACTGAACCAGAACAGCGCTGTGAAGAGTAAGTAAACATTTTGCAGCAGTTCACAGTGGATAAGGGTTATTGATATAATCTCACCCTCTCACATCTGCATTTTGATATGGGCAAACCTTATAAACAGAGGGTGAAGTAAGTATTTAACACGTCACTAATTTTTTAAGTAAATATATGTCTATAGTTGCTATTGACATGAATATCTTACCAGATGTCAGTGACGACTCATCCAATGCACACAGCCAAAGAAGTCAAACCATAGATGTCCATAAATTAAATTATGTGTAATAATGAGAAATCGCTGAAAAGACAATACAAGCACAAAAGGGTCTGATATGGTGAGACATTGAGTCCACAGAAAGGACAATAAGGTCACCTAGGGGAGTTGTGAGAAGCCACAACTGATATCAAAATCATTAATACGGCTGTCACAGCATCCCTGGAGACATTAATCCACGTGGAGAACGAGAAAAGGCTAAATCTGCGCTGCTACAAGAATTATTCAGTCCAAATCAGATGAAAATGAGTGATTTTTATGAAGTCAACACGTTTCAGAGAGCGATTTCTCCTTAAAGGGCCCGTCACACGGGGCGAAATCGCCGCCGATTACATAGGCGACGTAGGGGCGTGGCCTTTATTCAGTCCTAAAATTGCGCTAAAAAATCTGTTGACTTAATAAAAATCACCCTTTTTCATCTGATTTGGACTGAATAATCCTTTCTGAAGTGCGGCTTTATCCTCTTCTCTTTCTCCATATGTAATAATAATGAGAAGTTATACAAGGAAAGAGAAACAGAGGTGCAAAAAGCCACAGTCTTGCTGGTATCTATCACTAATTAGAAAGCAATCTTGTCACTTAGTGGAAAAAAAAATTATCTGGATCAACTGATGACAGAGAAAAAGGTGTCTCATTACCAAGGTGCTACACAAGAAACATCTCATGATGGGTAAAACCAGTGAGCCGTTTCAAGACCATCACTATTTTATTGTTGCAAAACATACTAATGGCATTGGTTGCAGAAGAATTTCTAAACTACTGAAGGCTCCAGTGTGCACTGTTGGGGCCATTATCCAGGTGTGCAAAGAACAGGATTTTGTTTTATACCGGCCATGACCAGGTGCTCCACACAAGATTTCAAACAGAAGAGTGAAAAGAATTATCAGAAGAGTTGTCCAAGGGTCAAGGACACCTGTAGAGAGCTACAGAAAGACCTGGAATCAGCAGATACAATTGTTTAAAGAAAACAATAATTAATGCACTCCCCCCCATAGCCTGTATGCACACTCCTATATGCACACTCAACACGTAAAACTCCATTGCTGATCAAGGATCATGTTCAAGTGTGTTTACAGTTTGCTCAACAACATTTAGACAAGTCTGTGACATACTGAGAGAATATAGTGTGGTCAGATGAGACCAAAATTGAAGTCTTTGTATGCCGTAATACACACCATGTTTGGAGGCCAAAAGGCAAATCACCCCCAAACACCATCAGTAAAGTGTGGAGGTGGGAACATCATGGCGTGGGGCTGTTTTTTAGTATTCAACACTGGCAAACTTCATCTGATTGAAGGAAGGATGAATAAACATCTGTACTGAGATAAAAATCTGCTGCCATCTACCAGGATGATGACGATGAAGTGAGAGTGGACATTTCACAAGACAATGATTCCAAACACATAGACAAGGAGACTCTCAACTGGATTCAGAGAAGGAAAATAAAGCTACTACAATGGCCGAGCCGATCACCGGAGCTTAATCCAATAGAAAATGTCTGGAAGGAACTAAAGCTCAAGTTCATAGAAGGATCCATGGGACCTGCAGGATGTGAAGAGTGTTTGTGTGGAAGAAGGGGCCAAACTCCACCTGAGCAATGCAGAGACTAGTGTCTCCATACAGGAGGTGTCTGGAGCTTCATCACCAACAAAGGCTGTTGAATGAAGTATTAAACACTTTTCAGTAAGCCTGTGTCACGCGCTTAGATGGCGCTGACATTGCTGGATGCTGCTGTGTATGTGTTTGTCTTTAAGAGCTGCATGGTTGATAGTTGTGAGGGTCTTTGCCTCCAGTTTTGTGCTCCACAACCGCATTCACTATGAGGTTCAACTGCTGGTTGAGGGGTTAATGTGTGACTCACTTGAACTCCCCTCCCCCTAGCCTTTAAGTAGCCTCTCCTTCCACCAGGTGGTGCTGCTGATAGAGTCTCACTCTATGCCTGGAAGCCATGCTGTGCAGTTCTGTGTGTTTGTGTTGCTGAAGTCCTTTCCTTTGGAGTTGATGTATCCCAGTTCTGTGGAGGGAGGTGAGGGGGGAATAGCGCAGGGCTGGTGGAAGAGTTTTAGGGAGAGGCTGGAGGCCCGAACCTTCTCCCCATCAGAGATACCTTCGGGATCAGGGCCATTCAGGGTTCCTAGACTAGGGTCAGACTAGTCTTCCCAGGTCACCCTGCCCGTAACTGCCATTCCCTCATCAGCATTCTCACTACACCGTGACAGCTTGTTCATTTCTCATTATTACACATAATTTATGTTTGATTTCTCTGCCTCATCAAACAAATGGGGGGAGGGGGAAAGACCACAGGATGACAGGATGCAAATAATGAAAATTGAAATGTGAAAACGCATTACTGAAATGCAAAAAAAACTAAAAAAACATTTTAGAAAAAAATGTGATACTTTGCAAATAAAAAAGGCCACATTTACTAGAGCACAGTTACCGCGACAAGGTGCCCCTATCAACCGGGTCCTAACCTAGTGTATGCCTCTCTTCGTGTCAATACTGACCTCTTGTATATCGACTGGAGAAGAACCTGCAAACAGAGGAATCTAAGAACTCCTGAAGTAACGGGGGGTGAACTCAGAGGACTGACATGATGCCATACTGCAAAATAAAGTTTTTTGCGTTTTTTTTGCATTTCAGTAATGCATATTCACATTTTAATTTTCATTATTTGCATCCTTTGGTCTTTCCTCCTCCCCCCGGTTTTGATGTTTGGTTTGTAGTATTCTTCTATCTCTTTAGCCTGCAGGCTGCCTCATTACATAGCAGCATTCCCTGTTCCCTTCCACATGGCTCTCACCGTGCACACTCCTCCAGGCACTGGCCTGTTCTACATATTGGGATCTGCAGCCATCAGCTTCTTGCATTGCTGTCTTTCTTGAAAATCTAGCATTACAAGTTTTCTGCAATACAGGAGATGGGACGTTGATGCAGGAGTTTATCCTAATCGTCTTATCTAGAGATAAGAAACAGATGGTCTCCATCAGTATTTTTTTCCCAGGGTTTTTATCTTTTTCTGGATCAGTACAGGAGCATCTCAATAAATTACAATATCATCAAAAAGTTAATTTATTTCAGTAATTCAATACAAAAAGTGAAACACATATATTATATAGAGTCATTACACACAGAGGGATCTATTTCAAAAGTGTTTTTCTGTAAATGTTGATGATTATGGCTTACAGCCAACGACAACCCCAAAGGTCATTATATCAGAAAATTAAAGTAAGGAGGATGAAGGGTCTGAGAGATAAAATATGACCTAAATAGGTATCAGAGGCTTCACCTTGTGTGGTTGTGAGAGTCACAACCACTATAAAAGTATATCACGACTGCTGCAGTCCCCAGTGTGGTGCATATAGAGTAGGGAGGATGAAGGGTCTGAGAGATAAAATATGACCTAAATAGGTATCAGAGGCTTCACCTTGTGTGGTTGTGAGAGTCACAACCACTATAAAAGCAGATCACGGCTGCTGCAGTCCCCAGCGTGGTGCATATAGAGTAGGGAGGATGAAGGGTTAAAAACAGCTGCCGTATTCGACAAGACATCAAAGGGTGAATATAATATTGATTTATTAGTAAACACATTTCAGGGCTCCACAAAACAGGGCAATATGATATTGATTTGCCCTGAGGAAGGGGCCAGGGAGGCCTGAAACATATTGACTAATAAATCAATATTATATTCAGCCTTTGATGTCTCATGGAATACGGCAGCGTGGTCTTTAACCCTTCTTCCTCCCTACTCTATATATATGCATCACCCTGGGGACTGCAGCAGCCGTGATCTCCTTTTATAGTGGTTGTGACTCTCACAACCACACACAGTGAAGCCTCTGATACATATTTAGGTCATATTTTATCTCAGACCCTTCATCCTCCCTACTATAATTTTCTGAGATAAAGAACTTTGGGTTTTCATTGGCTGTAAGCCATAATCATCAACATTGACAGAAATGAACACTTGAAATAGATCACTCTGTGTGTAATGACTCTATATAATATATGTGTTTTACTTTTTGTATTGAATTACTGAAATAAATGATCTTTTTGATGATCTTCTAATTCATTGACATGCCTCTGTATATCCTTCCTTTCCCTTTCCAGCTCCTTAATATAAACTCATTCTTTCTAATGTCACCGTGACCTGAGCACTACATGGCTGTAGATGATCGGACGGTGATCGCTCTTCACTGTAGAGCACATGATCTGTGTATTGTTCCTCTCTTTCTCGTAGGGCTGACCCGCGGGCGGTGACGTCCTCTCACTACACAGTTTTGTAGTTATTGCCCATTTGCAGCTTTTGATCATCATTCCATGTCCGGACTGTAAGCTGGCCTGGATTCCCTCCTTACTACGCGCACATTCATCGTCTTCTAGTGTCAAGTGCTCTTATGTTATTTGATCGGAGGCAGGAATTTCCCCCAGGTGAAAAATACTTATTCAACATTTTTTAAGAACATCTGCTCCACTACCAGTCTTCTCTTGTCTTTTTACTTACCTACAGAAATGTAATAGACTGAAGATGAAGTCTTTTTAGTAAAATACTTAGTGCAGCAGTTGATAAGTGATTATATAGAGTCATTACACACAGAGTAATCTATTTCAAGTGTTTATTAAATGGTGCTGCCTGTGGTTGGCAGATTGCGCCAAGATAGGTCCACCAGGGTCTTCTCCAAGCCTACATAGGTCCACTAGGGTCTTTTCCAAGCATATATATATATCCACCAGGGTCTTCTTCAAGCCTAGTTAGGTCCACCAGGGTCTTCTTCAAGCTTAGATAGGTCCATGAGGGTCTTCTCCAAGCGTCAATATATCCACCAGGGTCTTCTCCAAGCTTAGATAGGTCCACGAGGGTATTCTTCAAGACCAGCCAGGTCTTCAAGGGTCTTCTCCAAGCCTAGATAGGTCCACCCAGGTCTTCTCCAAGCCTAGATAGGTCCACCAGGGTCTTGTCCAAGCCTAGATATATCCACCAGGGTCTTCCCCAAGGCTAAATAGTTCCATGAGGTTTTTTCCAAGCCTAGATAGATCCACCAGGGTCTTCTCCAAGCTTAGATATATCCCTAGGGTCTTCTCCAAGCCTAAATAGGTTCACCAGGTTCTGCCCCACTTATCTTGAAAGTATCAAGCCATCGAGTTGCAGGATTCTGCTTCTCCTTGTTCCATCTATTCTTCCGATCATGATGTCCTTCTCTTATTCCAGAATTGAGTTGTTTGTTCTTCTTGGCATCCATGGTATTGATATGGGGGCATTAATATATGGTGAAACAAAGGGGTGATATTGTTAAGTGGAAATGTATGTAAAGATTTAGGCAGCTGTGTAAAACATTCTGCAAAGTGAGAACACTTTAAAAAATAGAAGTGTTCATGTTTATTTTATCAATTACAAGATGCAACATGAACAAATCTAATGCCCATCAATATTTGGTGTGATTGGAATCAATATCTCTAGGAACACTTGCAGAAAGATTAGTGGAAACCTCATCCACAGTAGATAAATGGTCAGTTCTCCAAGATGTTTGGAGGGTTCCTTCAAAAACTGTTTGCAGGATTACTGAGAAGAATTGATGAAGGTAAAGGGTGACTACCAAATATTGATTTTATATTTTTGTTTTTTTTTTCATTTACCGTACTTTGTATTTCATTTATTGATAAAAAATAATGTAAGAATGAATCTATTTTAGAAAGTGTCTTACTTTGCAAAGTCTTGTATGGTTTTTTTTGCTTGGTTCTTCAGGTAGGAAGAACAAATGTATCTCCCACCAGCGCATGAGGGGATCCAAGCAACAAAACAGAGGTCAGGAGAACAAAGCAAAGAAAACTTCACATCTTCCATGTACGAATACTTGATGCAAAATCAAGCGTACAATGAATCAGGAAAAATCCAACAAGGCAGGATTACTTAAAAATATCTGTTTTACTTAAAAGTCCAAAAAATTCACAAAATCCATAAGAAACCTTATAAGGTTATAAACTGAAGACATGCCCTTAATTATTAGATAGAAGCAGGTACAGAAGTTGCCCAAGGGCCCTTAAGACTTAAGCAGATTGTGGATGTATTCTTTATTCTCATCCAATGCCTTAAGCACTTGCATTTAACTGACGGATGGCTCGCATGTTCTCGACATGTTCTTTAGCCACAAACTATAATGGGATGATGGGGTAATTGTGTGATACGGGCTCTTGGGAATTTGTTTGGTGGTTGATAATAATCAGCTCACTGTGTATTCCAGGACAATAGTTCATCGCCATTGCTGGGATACACAAACACTTCCATAGTGATGTAGGTTGTGAAGTTGTTGTGATACATGTACATCCACATACCCTCTAAAAATCTATCTCTACAGGGTTTTTGATAATCCTTATCCCCACACATAGTTACATCAAATACTGCTGAATATTTAATGTGGATATTGGACACCATGGACAGACGGTATCATTGAGGCATAGCAATACCCCACATCGGTATTTCCAGACCAACTGCTTAAAAGTCAGGAATGTCACGGTAGTTGACTAAGGTGAAATAGGCATGCAGCCAAACCGGTACCAACCAGGTGTATTGGAGAGAGTGCGCCATTGATGCACAGCATGTATACACGGTCCCTCATGTCCTTTGACCGGGCTGTGAACCAGGTCTGGAAACCATGGTGCAATCCTCCAACAAATTGAAATGGATTAATCTGCCAAAATTTGTAACAAACAGATTAATTGAAATTAACATGGTGTATTCGATTTGCTGCAAATTTATTTCATGTGAATCAAATGTTCCACAATTGGCAGTAAAAATACATTAAAAAAATATACTTTTCACCTTGCCTCAGACCTGTCCCACACCTGCAGCTCCCGGTCCGCTGCTCCTCTGGTTCTCTTCCTTCTAATGGCTCTAGTCAGACTCATTTCTTTCAGGATAATCTTAATCTGGTTAAGGCCCAGCGCTAACATAAACCCCTATCAATGGCTTCAAGGAGGGAGGACACACCGTACTCCGTTTAACCCGTTTTTGGGATGTTTAAAGATGACCTGTCACCCCCCTGGTGCATGGCAAACCAAATGCAGCACTGAATGCAGTGTGTCTGCTGCATTCAGGTTAGGGGTCCCCCATGTCTCTAGTTCCCCTGTAAGCTTTAAAAAAGACTTTAGAAACCTTACATTTAAGAAGTCGCCTGGGTGGGATCTCATTAAGAGGTCCTCGCCGCTGGCACAATCCTCCCTGCCTCCTCCTTGTGTGTTCCGTCCCTACATGTGCCTGCCGCAGCCCCTTCTTCTGGGTCTGCCCTCCTCTTCTGCTCCTGCTCTGTGCGACGTCAGGAACAGAAGAGGAGGGCAGACCCAGAAGAAGAGAAGGCGGCAGACACATATAGGGGCGGAACACACAAGGAGGAGGCAGGGAGGATTGTGCCAGCGGCGAGGACCTCTTAATGAGATCCCACCCAGGCGACCTCTTAAATGTAAGGTTTCTAACATCATTTTTAAAGCTTACAGGGGGCTAGAGCCATGGGGGACCCCTTCCCTGAATGCAGCAGACACACTGCATTCAGTGCTGCATTCAGTTTCTGTGGCGCCCTACTGGTCAGGCGTCACGATTGGGGTACTGCACCCATAAATGAGTGTGCAGTTACCCCTGTCACAGTGGGAATGCAAGGTTTTTAGGAGGCTCCCA
>JARQOC010000009.1:6842887-6898708 GCA_033576535.1 Allobates femoralis
TGTCAGGTGGTAACATGAGGCCGGGCACAGGGGGGGCCGCAGCCCCTGTAATGTCATGTTACTATTTGCAGCCATGATCTTGGTGTCCGGAGGCCTCACGTGACTCAGATATCTTCTGCCGTGTGTCTGCTCAGGAGTCTCGTGTGATGGACGCTGTCGGCGCCTCGTCTCCTCCTCCGGTCATTGTGTCGGTCGCTATCACCTCCCGTCATGTCACTGACACACAAGTGACGCCATCACTGGCCATAGCGGGGACGTTGTGTGATGTCCCGGGCGCTGTCTGTCTGCTGTTATCTGTATATTCGTCTCTATAGGGTGAAGTTTGTGATATGATCAACAAGAAATATGACGAGTTCCTCCCCAGCATGCAGAGCGCCGAGGACCTGGTGACCCAAGTGAACAATCTGCACCGGGACGTGGACATACTAAAGTCAACCATAGAAAATGAGGTGAGTCTGCAAACTGGGGGTCCGTCTGTGATGGGTCTGATGGGGATCTCCCTCCCCGGTGTCACATCTCAGTAGGTTATGCCCTCTTGGATCCGCACCGAGCCTGATAAAACCTACCCCTGCTGTACCTGAGTTTGGAGACCTTGGCAGACCGGACACAGCCGCCGGTGATGTTTCTTAGTTGTACTTTTCTTCTTATCTCTTCAGGTTCAGAATGAATTGAAAGTCGCCATCAGTGAATTCACCGAACTGAAGCATCAGCTGGAGAAGAACACCCTGATCCTGGCGGTGCTGCGGCAGCTGCAGGAGGTGAGCGCCGGTCACGCATCCCCCATACAGATTCACCAGGACCCCCAATCCTGAGGATAGAGGGGCTGCAGAGTGGATCTAGTGGTGTCCACCTCTGTCCTGTCCATTCGCTGTTCAGGATCTGCAGCCGACCCCCAGTGTCTTCACTACGGATTGTGTCTCCCCCGGTGAGGTGGATCGTCCAGAAGAATATATGGTGTGCGATCCGGACAGATGATGGAACCAGAGGCTCACTGGAGCGATGCAGCAGAGCTAAATAGGTTGGATGAGGCTGTGCACAGACAGAGGACAGAGCATTTGGAATTGTATCCCGGAGGGGAGATTGTTCTGGAGGAACACCGTGCGAAAATAATGGGTGCAGTAGAGACGGCTCTATGGCTGCACGGCAGCCCCCTTCATTTTGAGAATCAGTCGGGGTCCCAGTGGTCTGAGCTCCATAGAGCAGTGATCGCATATAATGACAATGCGCCATCACTTTATAGAAGTGTCGGGGGCTCAATAATTGGGCAGCTGTATGGGTGAAAGTAACCGCCACCGGGTCTGTAACTGTAGACAACACTTTCTCCTGGAATTAACATAGAACATCCCTTAAAGTGAAGAATTCACAGCTTTGGCTCCTCATTTAGGCCAGTTTCACACTTGCGCTCCCCGCTGCTGCGTATTGCGGCGGGGAGGCACAAGCCGGGCGCAGACACCGCGCGTCCCTATGTTTATCATGGAGGATTGCACAGATTAGTAGAAATCGGGATTTAGTCCGCACTGACCCAGGAGGCAGAAGGATTTTCAATCTTTTATTCACCACCGCACCATAGAACAACGAACATGCTGACGTGTTTCGTAGCCAGTGGGCCACTTCATCAGGGCTTGAAGTTAAGCTCGATTTCTACTAATCTGTGCAATCCTCCATGATAAACATAGGGACACGCGGTGTCTGCGCTTGCCTTGTGCCTCCCCGCCGCAATAGGCAGCAGCGGGGAGTGCAAATGTGAAGACAGCCTTATACATCTTTATTTCTCGTACCATCTCTAAACTGGGCACCCCCCACCCCGGTGCTTAGACTGCATCTGTGGCTTTTGTGCTGGAAATAAAGACTGTGATAATGATAATGATCTCAAAGGAGTTTAAAAGCCCCAAAGAATATCAACCTCTATGTATACTGGCTGCCTTTCTTTGTACCCTACTGGGCTCTCTCCCTTTCTCCCCTCTCCTTTCTCCCCTCTCCTTTCTCCCCTCTTCTCCTTTCTCCCCTCTCCTTTCTCCCCTCTCCTTTCTCCCCTCTCCTTTCTCCCCTCTCCTTTCTCCCCTCTCCTTTCTCCCTCTCCTTCTCTTCTCCCTCTCCTTTCTCCCCTCTCCTTTCTCCCCTCTCCTTTCTCCCCTCTCCCTTCTCCCCTTTCTCCCCTCTCCCTTCTCCCTTCTCCCCTTTCTCCCCTCTCCCCTCTCCCCTCTCCTTTCTCCCTTTCTCCCCTCTCCCCTCTCCTTTCTCTCCCCTCTCCCCTCTCCTTTCTCCCCTCTCTCCCCTCTCCTTTCTCCTTTCTCCCCTCTCCTTTCTCCCCTCTCCCCTCTCCTTTCTCCCCTCTCCTTTCTCCCCTCTCCTTTCTCCCCTCTCCTTTCTCCCCTCTCCTTTCTCCCCTCTCCTTTCTCCCCTTCTCCTTTCTCCTCCTCTCCTTTCTCCCCCCTCTCCCTTCTCCCCTTTCTTCTCCCCTCTCCCTTCTCCCTTCTCCCCCTTTCTCCCCTCTCCCCTCTCCTTTCTTTCCTTTCTCCCCTCTCCTTTCCTCCTTTCTCCTCTCTCCCCCTCTCCCTCTCCTTTCTCCCTCTCCTTTCTCCCCTCTCCTTTCTCCCCTCTCCTTTCTCCCCTCTCCTTTCTCCCCTCTCCTTTCTCCCCTCTCCTTTCTCCCCTCTCCTTTCTCCCCTCTCCTTTCTCCCCTCTCCTTTCTCCCCTCTCCTTTCTCCCCTCTCCTTTCTCCCCTCTCCTTTCTCCCCTCTCCTTTCTCCCCTCTCCTTTCTCCCCTCTCCTTTCTCCCCTCTCCTTTCTCCCCTCTCCTTTCTCCCCTCTCCTTTCTCCCCTCTCCTTTCTCCCCTCTCCTTTCTCCCCTCTCCTTTCTCCCCTCTCCTTTCTCCCCTCTCCTTTCTCCCCTCTCCTTTCTCTCCCCTCTCCTTTCTCCCCTCTCCTTTCCCCCTCTCCTTTCTCCCCTCTCCTTTCTCCCCTCTCCTTTCTCCCCTCTCCTTTCTCCCCTCTCCTTTCTCCCCTCTCCTTTCTCCCCTCTCCTTTCTCCCCTCTCCTTTCTCCCCTCTCCTTCTCCCCTCTCCTTTCTCCCCTCTCCTTTCTCCCCTCTCCTTTCTCCCCTCTCCTTTCTCCCCTCTCCTTTCTCCCCTCTCCTTTCTCCCTCTCCTTCTCCCTCTCCTTCTCCCTCTCCTTTCTCCCCTCTCCTTTCTCCCCTCTCCTTTCTCCCCTTCTTCTCCCCTCTCCTTTCTCCCCTCTCCTTTCTCCCTCTCCTTTCTCCCCTCTCCTTCTCCCCTCTCCTTTCTCCCTCTCCTCTTCTCCCCTCTCCTTTCTCCCCTCTCCTTTTCCCCTCTCCTTTTCTCCCCTCTCCTTTTCTCCCCTCTCCTCCTTCTCCTTTCTCCCCTCTCCCCGGTGTTGCTCTTTTTCATGCTCTGGCAGTTTCCTTATCTGCAGTCTCTGTATATAAAGTTTTCCTTGTGGTAATTTATATTTCGCCCTCTGACACTTGATTACTTGTCTTCTGTTTCAGTTTAATAGCTCCATAGAGATGTACAACACTGCATTATCAGAGAGAACTACATCAGTGCGGCCGAACAACTAGAGAAGGTAACAGATTAATACGCTGCTACGTCACCGCTGTCGTGTTGTCATTTTCATACCATTCCAGTATTTATAGCATCTTGCCCTTCAATGTCAGGATCCTGTCTCCTGTGGTTTCAATAATAGACCGTTTGTGATGTCTTTTGATACATTAATGGAATATAATTACAAGTAAAGCTCCCCCAACTCTCCCACCACCCTCCGCCGTTCCCTGCTTCATGACTTCTGCAAAGATAACAAACCGTACACAAAACACTCCCTGGCAACAAATATCAGAGTATGTCATATCACAGCTCACCACCTCCTCCTGTACAATGACTGATAACACCTCTATATACAGTAGATAATACAGGATCCACCATTCACAATAGGTGATATCACAGCTCACCTCCTCCTCCTGTACAATGACTGATAACACCTCTATATACAGTAGATAACACAGGATCCACCATTCACAATAGGAGATATCACAGCTCACCTCCTCCCTCTGTACAATGACTGATAACACCTCTATATACAGTAGATAACACAGGATCCACCATTCACAATAGGTGATGTCACAGCTCACCTCCTCCTCCTGTACAATGACTGATAACACCTCTATATACAGTAGATAACACAGGATCCACCATTCACAATAGGTGATATCACAGCTCACCTCCTCCTCCTGTACAATGACTGATAACACCTCTATATACAGTAGATAACACAGGATCCACCATTCACAATAGGTGATGTCACAGCTCACCTCCTCGTCCTCCTCTCTACGTGGCAGTGTGGACTGTACAGGACACCATTGATCACTTTTCTCTTTTGAATCTCAGGCCCAAAACTGTCTGAAAATCCTGAAGTCTCGGAAGGGTTTTGAGCTGAAGGTGCTGAAGTCTCTGGGGATCGAGCTGACGGTGCAGAAGCAGAACATGCTGTACCACCTCGGGGAAGAGTGGCAGAAGCTGGCGGTGTGGAAGCTGCCGCCGTCCAAAGGTACCAACCTCAGTATAAAGGGGGGATGTAATAACCCAACATCCGAGACGCTGTAATCTCCAGTAGGATTATACCAGGTTACACCCCTGCCTCTCTTTCGGTTTCCTCCCCATCTGTTCCCCTTTACGACACACACACAATCCGGGCCCACTATCTATTTTGAGAAAATGTAGTGTAAGTGTCTGGAATACATTGAATTTTTAGTAATTTTTTTTTTTTATTATTATTTTATTTTCAGATCACTCAAGTTTAGAAATGGTCTTGAAAACCGAGCTGCACTTGTGCACCCTGCCGTCACCCGATGACACCGGTTCTGCTCCAATTCTAGCATCTGTCCTTCAGGCCTTAGCGATTCTGGGAGAGTTGAACACAAAGCTGAAGTTTTTCAGTAAGATTCCGACTTTTTAGGACTATATTGATCAGGACTCTGTACTTTACATTTCGAAGCAGAGCAGACGCCCCTCGCTGGTGCCCAGGCTGGGAACTGTATCCGGTTGTCCATACTGGGAGGAGGGCGGCTACTGGGACATGAGTGTACGATCAGAGGGAATTGTGCGTTTCTCTTGAAGGGAACCTGTCATGTCATTTTGTAATATCAAACCGCCCCCAATGATGCAATGTGTAAAAAAAAAAAAAATACTTTGTGGAGGTGACTGCACACACATACCTGGCTTCAGTCATAAGGGAGGTGACTGAACACAAATACCTGGCTTCAGTCATAAGGGAGGTGACTGCACACACATACCTGGCTTCAGTCATAAGGGAGGTGACTGAACACAAATACCTGGCTTCAGTCATAAGGGAGGTGACTGAACACAAATACCTGGCTTCAGTCATAAGGGAGGTGACTGCACACACATACCTGGCTTCAGTCATAAGGGAGGTGACTGCACACACATACCTGGCTTCAGTCATAGGGGAGGTGACTGCACACACATACCTGGCTTCAGTCATAGGAGGTGACTGCACACACACACCTGGCTTCAGTCATAAGGGAGGTGACTGCACACAAATCACCTGGCTTCAGTCATAAGGGAGGTGACTGCACACACATACCTGGCTTCAGTCATAAGGGAGGTGACTGCACACACACACCTGGCTTCAGTCATAAGGGAGGTGACTGCACACACATACCTGGCTTCAGTCATAAGGGAGGTGACTGCACACATTTCTGGCTTCAGTCATAAGGGAGGTGACTGCACACACATACCTGGCTTCAGTCATAAGGGAGGTGACTGCACACACATACCTGGCTTCAGTCATAAGGGAGGGGACTGCACACAAATACCTGGCTTCAGTCATAAGGGAGGTGACTGCACACACATACCTGGCTTCAGTCATAAGGGAGGTGACTGCACACACACACCTGGCTTCAGTCATAAGGGAGGTGACTGCACACACATACCTGGCTTCAGTCATAAGGGAGGTGACTGCACACATTTCTGGCTTCAGTCATAAGGGAGGTGACTGCACACACATACCTGGCTTCAGTCATAGGGGAGGTGACTGCAAACTCATACCTGGCTTCAGTCATAGGGGAGGTGACTGCACACACATAGGAGAGGTGACTGCACACACACACCTGGCTTCAGTCATAGGGGAGGTGAGTGCACACAAATACCTGGCTTCAGTCATAGGGGAGGTGACTGCACACACCTGGCTTCAGTCATAAGGGAGGTGACTGCACACATTTCTGGCTTCAGTCATAGGGGAGGTGACTGCACACACATAGGAGAGGTGACTGCACACACACACCTGGCTTCAGTCATAGGTGAGGTGACTGCACACACATCTGGCTTCAGTTATAGGGGAGGTGACTGCACACGCATACCTGGCTTCAGTCATAGGGGAGGTGACTCCACACACATACCTGGCTTCAGTCATAGGGGAGGTGACTCCACACACATACCTGGCTTCAGTCATAGGGGAGGTGACTCCACACACATACCTGGCTTCAGTCATAGGGGAGGTGACTGCACACACATACCTGGCTTCAGTCATAGGGGAGGTGACTGCACACACACATACCTGGCTTCAGTCATAGGGAATTTGCTTTTGTTTACGGTCACTCAAGTTCATTCATGATATTTTTTCCACTATGCCCCCTGCATTGTAATTGATTGACATCACTGCAGGACCGGTGGTGATTTCACAATCATGTGGGTGGAGCTAAGCCAGCAGGTACTGTGCTTCACTTGCAGCCTGAATAGCTCTCCCATTAGTCACATGATCGTGATATCACCACAGGTCCTTAACCCAGTTCTTCTGTACTGCAGTGATGTCCGCCAATTACAATGCAGTGGGGTGATGACGTTAAAAAAATATTATGAATGAACCTATGACTGAAGACAGGTATGTGTGTGCAGTTACCTCCCCTATGACTGAAGCCAGGTATGTGTGTGCAGTCACCTCACCTATGACTGAATCCCGGTATGTGTGTGCAGTCACCTCCCCTATGACTGAAGCCAGGTATGTGTGTGCAGTCACCTCACCTATGACTGAAGCCTGGCATGTGTGTTTGCAGTCACCTCCCCTATAACTGAAGCCAGGTGTGTGTGCACTCACCTCCGATATGACTGAAGCCAGGTATGTGTGTGCACTCACCTCCTCTATGACTGAAGCCAGGTATGTGTGTGCAGTCACCTCCCCTATGACTGAAGCCAGAAATGTGTGTGCAGTCACCTCCCCTATAACTGAAGCCAGGTATGTGTGTGCACTCACCTGGCTTCAGTCATAAAGGAGGTATGTGTGTACAGTCACCTCCCCTATGACTGAAGCCAGGTATATGTGTGCAGGCACCTCCCCTATGACTGAAGCCAGGTATGCGTGTATGCACTCACCTCCTCTATGACTGAAGCCAGGTATGTGTGTGTGCTGTCCCCTCCCCTATGACTGAATCCAGGTGTGTATGTGCAGTCACCTCCCCTATGACTGAAGCCAGGTATGTGTGTGCAGTCACCTCCTCTATGACTGAAGCCAGGTATGTGTGTGTGCTGTCCCCTCCCCTATGACTGAATCCAGGTGTGTATGTGCAGTCACCTCCCCTATGACTGAAGCCAGGTATGTGTGTGCAGTCACCTCCTCTATGACTGAAGCCAGGTATGTGTGTGTGCTGTCCCCTCCCCTATGACTGAATCCAGGTGTGTGTTTGCAGTCACCTCTGCATATAAAGTGTGTGTTTTTAAAAAACCCTGTTATTGATGCACATTAGATGATTTAAACACATTGGGACCATTTTTAATCTCACAAAGCATCATCACAGGTTCCCTTTAAGACACATGCAAGACTTCTGCCTATCGTGGGTTCATGTCAGGACCCGGTTTCATCAGCATTGCCTGCCTCTGGGTGCGGAAGTGAACGCCTCTGATGACTGGGCTCATTTCGATAAGCGTATTATACTGATGAGTAAGGCTATGTTCACACTGGGCATTACTGATCAATTTTGGTTGCTCCTTTATTTTTAAAATTGCACCAAAAATACATCAGTCAGTGTCTGCCAGCAGAGTGAATCTCATTTTCAATTTGCTGTCCAGAGGCTGTGTTTTTTTTAATGGTGCGTTAGTGGTGCAGAATGCGGATCCAGAAAATGAGCGTCCATTTGTGTGGCGGTTTTCTGCTGCACTTTCAGGACCACTAACATCCAATTACTAACCCTCCCTGAGATCCCACGGTGATCCCCAGTGAGTTCTTCCTCCCGGGCATCAGCAGGACCTGCGAGTTGTCTGCATTGTACTTTAGGACCTAGCATCATGTGACTCAGTCACATGGCAAACAGGTCCTAAAGCACCCTACAGACAACTCGCAGGTCCTGCTGATGCCCGGGAGGAAGACCTTATGGGAGCTCACTGTGGGATCCCGGGGAGGGTAAGAAAGTGTGTGTGTCTGTCTGTGTCTCCTAAAAACGGAGCAAAAAAGCAGCACAAACAGATGATGGATTTGTGATGCTTTTTTGCAACAAGAGGATCTGATGTTGGTGCAGAAACTGCAGCAAAAACGGATGAATAAAAACTGGAGCACAAACGCTCTGTATGAACTTAGCCTAAAAATCAGACTGATGCAGCTCAATGGCGCTGCTTTGATAAGATTTATTCACACTGAGTGTTCATGTGATAAATCCTCACAGCGCGCGTTATTCTCTTCCATGGTTTAGACGCATCAATGGGCGCATAAAATAAATGGGATCCTGCACAGAACGTCCATGTGACATCTGATTGTTATGGACCCATTTAAATGATTAATCTAGGAACGTAAATGCAGGAAAACAGATCTCACCCTGACATAAAAAACAGAAACCGATGATCTCTCATGGGGTCTAAGGGAACTCCTCATCTTGGGGACCTCGATATATACAGGTGCATCTCAATGAATTAGAATATCATCAAAAAGTTAATTTATTTCAGTAATTCAATACATTAAGTGAAACGCATATATTATATAGAGTCATTACACACAGAGTGATCTATTTCAAGTGTTTAGTTCTGTTAATGTTGATGATTATGGCTTCCAGCCAATGAAAAGCCAATGGTCATTATCAGAAAATGAAAGTAGGGAGGATGAAGGGTTAAAAACCGCGCTGCTGTATTCCACCAGACCGTCACCGGTTTTCAGGGCTCCCAGAAACGCCCTGAGACATGGCGATATGATATTTGATCATATTGTAATTCATTGAGATGCACCAGTAGGTTTGTTGATTAGGATTCAGTATGAGGTCGAATTCACAGAAGCGAATGCAAAATGGTGTTTTTTCGTCTGCAAAAATCTTTGCAGCCATCTGTCCGGTTTTGCATCGTGCCGTCCATGTCTGTCATGTTCATCAACAATTAAATTACAGAAGTCAGTTTCCCAAGTTAATTGTAACGGATCCGTGAAAGACGTGATGTACGGACGTTGATCCAGCAATAAAGAGACTATAGCTCAGCCTCAGGTCTGTAATAGCGGGCATGTGACTGGTATGGTGCAGGCTCGGCTCCCGAGCCTGCTCTGTGCACCACCCAGATCATAAGATATAAATGTGTTAGGTCAGAAGTGCCAAGTAATTGACTGTCTATAACTATGGTATTCTCTAAATGCTGCTTCTGTCTCCCGTAGGTCAGCTGCTCCTCAACTACATCCTGAAGCCTCTGGTGTCGTTCCCATCGCTTCACGTTCTTGTGGAGACGCAGCCGCTGGGGGTCGTACTCCGGTTTGACAGTATAAAGAGCGAGCAGGCGCACCCACCGCCCGCCGAGGTGTTCATGAAGCTGAAGCAGGTGCTGGAGCTGCTCCACCAGCACTTACTGGGTGAGTCTGATAATGTGATGTATCCGGACAGATCCGTCTCTGCCCCGTATACATCATGTAGGACGCACACACTGGATACGGCGGAGGATGCGCCCGTCCTACACAGAAGGCCATGTCAGAATAACCTCTCTAGTCTCCTGATCACAAAGGCGTTCATCACAGAGCCTTAGTTCGTCTGTGTTTATTTTTTTCTCATTTGTTCTGTTCCCTTTGTAGATCTATACATATAGTAAAGATCCGTGATCTGTGTGTCTCAGTGAAGTTAGGACGCCTCTAGTCGTATATGAAAGGGATCTTTCATCAGAAAAGACTGAACGTTTAAATCAGGTTTATGATGTTACATATATGTGCATATGAAGGTTATTTTTTTCAGGTTTGTTCAAAGTGGAATATACCTGAAAAATATATTGTGTACACATTAATGGAAAACCACAGTTTAGTGAACAATGATGTCACTGATGCCCCGATATTATTGTGGCTCCCACCGCGCACCCCCCCCCCCCCCATCTCCTGTCGCTCCCCTTCGCCCTCTTCCCAACCCCCGCCCCCCCAGGCTCCTGTGCCCCGCCACCTCCCCGTCTCCAGTTGCCCACCATCTCACCCGCCCCATTATATCCCTCAGTCTCCTGACGCACCCTTCCCTCTGCGTCTCCTGTCGCGCCCTGTATATCACAGCAACTGTAAAAATGCAGCTGCCTCCGCTGCAAACAGAACGTGGCTCTGCTCACATTTCTTAGATTGGTTTCACATCACGTATTTTGTTCTGTCAGTGGGATCCTACTTTTTGTAGGACCCCATGGACAGGAACAGATGGCATCGGAGGAGACCTCTGGATGCCATTTCTGTTCATGGGTCACAGACACAGAAAGCCCAAGCCTGCAAAGCTGAGCACTTTCACTGTATTGGGGCTCTAATGACGCGAATCGCGTCATTTCCAGCAGCGGCTGACGTCAGTACACCCACGCCGCATGCACAATGCGGTGCTTGAAGCCTGCAGAGCGGCGCGAGTGTATTGACGTCACCCGCTGCCGGAAATGACGCGATTCGCGTCATTAGAGCCACATTACAGCCTTTTACAGCGCCGAGGAGAGGCGGGAGGCGCTGATTACAGTATTCATTGCAGATCTCGCCTATTAAGGCGTGTTATTAGGACAAAGATGGCCCGCCTGGGTGACTAATGTATATAGCCACCGCTCATTAACATCCATAATGAGTAAGTGATATAAGTTTTTCTTACTGGGTGCTTTTCTGAGCAAAAAGGATTGTGAGATTATTGATAATATGCTGCAGAGACATGTTTGGATAACTTAGGAGGAGTTTTAGGGGTGACAGGATCCCTTTAAAGTTTACAACACATGTAACAATCATAAAACAATTCCCTATGGGATAATAAATTAATATTTAGTGTCACAAACTTATTAACATATACGTAACAGCTTTATCATGTTTATCAATCGTACAGTTCCGTCTAATCTTCAGAAATGCATCCTCTATTTATGTCATCAATCCTAAATGAATGTTTCTGTCCGATTTGATCCACTGTGCCCAAAGTCAGAGCAGTCTCCGATTTTGGGTACAGCTAAGAATAGGATTTGACAAAAATCAGATGCCATTAAGGGCAAATCCAATGTGATCCGTGGCCCATAGGGACATGTGGGGGCTAAATCGGATCGGTGGCTGTCGGTTTTACAACGGACAGTCACGGATCCAAGAAAATCGTAATGTGAAAGCAGCCTTAGTCGATTTCTGCAGCTTTTTGACCGAGGAGCCTGCGGAGCTGCACTCATCTACCCAGCGATAGAAAGTGATGATGGAAGCTAGATTAGGAACCTAGTGACCTGGCCTGTCTGTCGGCTGATTGTGGTAGATCACAAGTGATCCATGACATCTGCCATGGATTCTATGTGAGCAGAGCTTTGGGACTTCATTGGCTTTATTAGATTTAGTTTTTTTCTTTTATTCTCTCTTTATGGTCTCATTTAAGACCACCATATACATTAGATTAAAGCGATCAGGTCCGGCTGAGTGTCCGGTGCTTACAGCATCCTCCAGATCTCTCTCCCCCCAGTATATGGCGTATCAGGCAGGAGACATTGTCCCCTCCAGTCCTCTTTTATCTGAGGAGTTGCATCTTGTATTTCCCTATTGTGAAGACATGGACACCCGGCCGACCCTGGTGTTACACTGTATGGAGAGAGTATGGGGAAATACAGGCACGGACACAACACCTGGAATTGGGGAGCCAGTGATCTCCGCTTCACCAGGTCAATCAGGGGGCTTTAATAATAATAATCTGGAGATTTAAGCTTCCCTCTTGGTGTAATATGCCGCCACAGGTTTATTAGGAGTCCGAACGTGTTCTCCAGCCGTCACATCTCTACTATGACCCCCGCCACTCTCCAGTGTAATATATGGCCATGCTGCCGGGCAAAAATGCTATAACACCACATTTGACTCAATTATGATTTTTAGGATTGCTGCCTTTATTAGGTGGCATTAGAGTTTGTCTACTTCCTCACTGAAGTGACAATCTGCATATACCACATTTGTAGAAATATGACTTTTATACACCCGGTGATGGCTGTATGAAGAACTCTCCTTCCCTAAAGGGTAAGACATCGGCTCCCCGACATCAGTGATGGCCACAGCCAGCGACACCTCTGAAGTGAGGCTACAGCCATTTTTATTGTGATGGTGACTCATGTCCTTTTTTTTTTCTTCTCTTATAGCTGTACCTGTAGATAACCGAGGAGGAGAAGGAAATAAAGTGATCCTGGCTGAAGTCCTGGGGGATCTGATCTGGGAGGAGATTTCAGAATCCATCATTAAAGACTGTCTGGTGTACTCCATTCCCACCAACAGCCGCAAACTGGAGGAGTACGAGGAGGTAACTACCGCACGGCGACCTCTAAACTCACAGGAAAGGTCCACTAATAGCATGTGGGTCATCGGGCAGTGTGATCTCTGGCTGTAATGTCTGTATGCTCTTATATTCTGTGATCCCCGGCTGTAATGTCTGCATACTCTTGTATTCTGTGATCCCCGGCTGTGATGCCTGTATACTCTTATATTCTGTGATCCCCGGCTGTAATGTCTGTATACTCTTATATTCTGTGATCCCCGGCTGTAACCTCTGTATACTCTTATATTCTGTGATCCCCTGGCTGTAACCTCTGTATACTCTTATATTCTGTGATCCCCTGGCTGTAACCTCTGTATACTCTTATATTCTGTGATCCCTGGCTGTAACCTCTGTATACTCTTATATTCTGTGATCCCCGGCTGTAATGTCTGTATACTCTTATATTCTGTGATCCCTGGCTGTAACCTCTGTATACTCTTATATTCTGTGATCCCCTGGCTGTATTGTCTGTATACTCTTATATTCTGTGATCCCCAG
The DNA here is from genome assembly GCA_033576535.1 of Allobates femoralis. Lineage (NCBI taxonomy): Eukaryota > Metazoa > Chordata > Amphibia > Anura > Aromobatidae > Allobates > Allobates femoralis. The sequence continues at coordinate 6,856,131 of JARQOC010000009.1, forward strand.
CTGTAATGTTTGTATACTCTTATATTTCTCCTTCGCCTCATTGGGGGACACAGACCGTGGGTGTTATGCTGCTGTCCACTAGGAGGCGACACTAGGCAGAATCTGAAAAAGATTAACAGTGACTCCTCCTCTGCAGCATTACACCCCTGGAAGAGGAAATGCTTCTCCAGTTTTTGCTTAGTGTCTTGTAGGAGGCACACACACATTTTATTGCTCCTAAAATTTTTCACTTTTTGATGTTTTACTTCAAGAAGAAGAAAAGTGGGTCTCTAACGAGACTCCCGGCATGGTCCCTCCTCGGCCACCCACTGTTGGGGCGCCTGGTTGAGGTAGACTTTTCCCCCTAACATGCCGCTCCTTCCTCGGCCCCCCAATGTTGGGGGCGCTGGGTTGAAGTTGAGACAACGGTCTTCCTTCCCCATTTCCCCACTGTTGGGGCCATTGGGTTGAAGTCGAGGTGACGGACGAGGCCTCTGATGGTGGAGCAGCATCCCTCCCTAAATTCCCCTTTGGGGTTCATTTAGGTTGAGACACCACAGGTAGAGCCAGCAGGTGCAGCACTCAGAGCACCCCAGGAGTCCTCAGCACTGCTGAGCCACTCCATGGACTTCAGCGGCAGCGTGTTCGCCGCAGTACACCCAGGACTCACAGCCTCGCTGTGTACTCCTGAGGGTGCCAAGGGACCAGCAGCGCGGCAGCCAGCATCCCTCCCTAATCACCCCTGTGGGACCATTAGGTTGAGGCACCACAGGCCGGCTGCAGTGTAATCCAGAAGCCTCAGCCACGCTGAGTGCTTCTGATGGGCTGACATCCCAAGACTGCACATCCCAGGGCTGCAGCATATCCCAGGAGCCCCAGCCCTGCTGTGTGCTCCTGGTGGGGCCGGAGGACATCATGTCCGGCAGTACAGGCACCTATTACACGGAGCACAGACTCCCTATGTCCCTGCAGGCCAGCACCATGCCCCTGGAAGCCGGCACCTGCATATATACCAGATCCCAGGAGACCCTGACATAGGGTCCTCCGGCGGGAACCGCCACCACAATGGCGCCATAATGGCCGGGGGTCCAGCAGCTGCCTCTGTCTGCGGGCAGCTGTGTCAGGCCGAGCTCCAGGAGACCCAGTTCCTGGGTTCTCCTGTGAGGGACAGCGCCGCACTATACCTGGGAACCGCGGGGCTCCGGGGCTGTTCCGGTCCCTCCGCGGGTCTCCGCGCCGGCCGGGCACCATCTGCGGCATGAGTACATTACTAGAGGCCGCGGCTTCGGCCTAGAGAACGAGGCCGCCGCCTCTTTGCCCGCCCCCGGCCCGCCCCCGGATGACGCGATCAGCATCATGGAGGGGGCGGAACGGAGCGTGCAGGCCACTGTGGAGCAAAGTTTCATTTCCCTGCACGCTCCGCCCCCCTCCTGGTTTCTTTTACAGACCTCTCCTGCAGACATGCTGGGGACATCTGTTGTATCATGGCAAAGCCATATAATAAAGCAATATTAGGGCACCTGGTAATCCCTGCATCTAGCAAGGAATACCTTGATCCCTGCACTTCAGATATAAGTGCAGGGTACTCTGTACAGCCCCTCACAATGCTCGGAGCTCCACTATTCTTGTGGCCTGTATGCACTGGGAGCCCCACAGGACCTCTTCCCTGCCGCAGCATGCAGGCACACAGAGGAAAGGGGGCTGTACAGTAGCCCGCCCGAGGGGTACCGGTCTGCGGTGTCCGCAGTGCCCTCATCGATGTCATGGGAACCGACATGCTTCGTCCCAGACTCCCACTGTGGGGTGGCACGGTTGAGGTCGAGACTCCATTTCATATGCCGCCCCGCTTCACCAGATTTCCCTGGGAATACTGGGTTGAGGAGTCCTCCCCGAATCCTCCAGCCATGTTGTCCAGCAGTACTGGCGGCGCAGGATCTCACACTGCACACTCTCTGCAATGAAGTCAAGCAGGGCTCCCTCCCTGCTGCGGCTCTGCATGCTTTTCCCCTGCAGCACAAAGCATTGTAGCCTGGAGGATAGTGATATGGACCTTGCACCTGCGGGTTGCCAAGTTCAAATCCCCTACACCCGTGTGTCTATATATTATATATGGATACATATATATGTATTTCTGGATGTATGTAAAGTGCTATGGAATTAATAGCACTATATAAATGGATAAATATTATTATAAGTATTATCGGAGCCTCGGCATACTTCCTCCCGACTGTGGCTCCACACAGGACATAGGACGTGACGTGGACAATAATACCACAGTAAAGGCGCTACAGGCAGCAGACCAGTCCTGCCCTCCGAAGGCCAATTTAACACAACTCAGATCTCAATACGTCCTTAGTCCTAGAGCCGCCAGACTGTCGCTCTATTGGAAGATCTAAGATATACTGTAGCCTCAGTCCCTCACAGGCCTCCCATATCCCAGGGACGTCTGTCCAGAAGACAACTGGTCACATTGCATTCAGATGCCATGGGAGACCAAAGCATTTCCCTCCCTCAGCGCACAGCCAGGCGGTCCCTCAAGCGCCGTCAGCAAACTGCATTCCAACTGGAATTCATTCAGCCAGTTCACATCTAGACTGACACGGACAAGATTCGCTTCAGTCAGGGCAGCGACAGCATTAGCAGGTCAACCAATATTGAATGCCTCGTCCGCCGCCCTACTCTGACGACCCAAACAACTCGAGTCGCCACCTCAGCTGACTACCTAATGTGCGCAGCCCTGCACGTTGCCAGTTGCTCAGCAATAGCAGCTCACAATGCCATTCCCTTAGATGTGCCCTCTGGGTACGGGAAGGGAAGAATGGACGTGGTCTCCAAGAAGCCCCTCACAGTTTTTTCCATTCCTCAGAGGTCACCTGTTCGAAGGACAGCTGGACAAGTTAACTTCAGATGCTAAGAGAGGCAAGGGCAATTCCCTCCCTCAGTGCAAACCTGGACGACCGTTCCTTTCAGAATTTATTAAGGTCGGTCAAGACTTAGACCGACGCTGACGAGTACTCGGTTTCCACGCAGGTACCTGTCCCAGGATACCCAGAAGGGTAGCTCATCCTGACGAGTCAGTCTCACCAATCCGAGACCAAATCGTCTCCACTGCGTAAAGGCTCAAGTACCTTTCCATGCTGTAAAGCCTCTCCTCATTTCAGGAGTCGCTGTGACCGTATCACGCAAAGAGCGTTTTCCAACCTATCTGTGGTCCAATCAGGAAGGTACAGTACGATCCGTACTGGACCTGAAACAACTAAACTAACATGTCCGGATAACTTATCCCACATGGTATCGCCACTCTAAGTTGCTTCCAAAGAACGATTAATATTCCTTCCGCCCATAGATATACAGGACGCCTACCCGTATATTCTTATGCAGCTACTGACCGAAAGTTCCATCAGATTTGTATTCAAACAGGAATGCTATTAATTAGTGGCTCCCCCGTTTCGATTCAAGTACAGCTCCTTCAGTGCTCCCAAAGGTCAGGGCAGACGTCATGACTACCCCTCACTCCAGGGGTGTCATCATCCTTCCGTGCTTGGACGTTCTGCCTATCCAAAACTCTGATCCTCGTGGACTGCGAACATAGTGTCTCAGCACTGTAGACACTATAACAACCTCCACAATTATACTCCGGTTCCAACAGTTTAATATTTCACAGCTGCATCTCAGACCGCCTTCACACTCTCTATTCTCAATTCAAGGAACAAGAACCTCAATCACTCGACAGGAGTTTTTCACCTGTCCTCTGAAAGTAGGCGGTCTCCCCCCTCCCCCCGGTGGCTCTGACCACTCTTTCTATCATACGGGGAAGGTTTTTCGTTCCACCACGCTGAACAGTTTAGCTGAACAGTTTAACCACTATCACGAGCCTGACGCGATGGGGTGCAGCGTCCCACATCACAGTACACAAGGCGAGTGATCCCGCCCGGAGTCAAAAATGCCCATGAATATACAGAAGATTCCGGAAATAGTCCTAGCACTGAAGTCCTTTAGCCAATGCCACGGCTGTGACATATGTCAGTCACTAGGGCGGAACCCAGAAGTCTCCAGGCAACGGATGAAGTTCCTCATGTACTTCACTGGGCGGAATCCACAAACTCGGCACTATAAGCCGGTCACACGCTGGCTGTAGATGACCGGGAAGTGGTTTTTCTTCGCCCGCAAGGGGACTACCTCAAGGGAGTGTTTCCCACACCCTCACGTTGTCCCATGAATCTACCGATGCTAGGAAACCCCGGATGAGGTACTCGTGATTCCAGCCTTCAGGACCAGGTCTTATGACCCACAGTCATTGGGACCACACACACCAGTCCAGGGATGGATCCGTTTCCGTCTCTCACTCATAGCAGCCGTACCATGGCGCTTGCCGGACTGTCCAACCAGACAGTCCAGACTCACTCTCTCAAGACAGGTTATACCGTCAGACTTCCTCAACTCTGTATTGACGGCATGTCTGTTGAGACCTGGGTCTTAACCAAGCTGGGTTTTCTTAGGATATTGTGGCGAACATTATGAGAGCGAGGAAACCAGCCTCCTCAAACATTTACCGTCGCACATGAACATTTGTTTTTGGTTGCTCGGTGCACCTCTAGAAGCCATTCACTTTGGCCCTATCCCTGCCAAGAATTCTCAGTTTTCTCAATTCGGGCCTGGATTCAGGCCTGTCCTTGGGTTCTTTCAAGGGGCAGTTTTCAGCCCCTTCCACCTTCTTCCACAAACGTTTTACTCCCAGACCTCAAGGAACTCCGTCCTTCGAGGGGTTTGCCATTTGATTTCCCCATTCAACAGGCCGCTACACCCGTGGGACCTAAACCTTCTCCTCACGGCTGTACAAGAACCATCCCTTAAGCCTCTATGGGTCACTCCCCTGAGCATTCTCATACTAACAGTGGTGGTTTTTGGTGGAAATTACTTTTTCCTGCAGAGTATCGGAACTTACAGCACTCTCAGGTAAATCTCCTTGTCTGGTCTTCCACCAAGACAATGTTGCCCTTCGCCGGTCCCATCCTTTCTTCCACTGGCGGGGTACTTCTTCCGACTAAATGAAGACCTCTCTCTGCCAGCTCTGTGCCTGGTTCCAGGCCATTGGGTCGTGAAGGCTTTACATTGTGGGACCTCGTCAGGGTCCTGCGCATCTATGTATCCAGGACAGCACCTTTTTAGGAAGTTGGATTTTCTCTTCCTTCCTCCAGAGGTCCGATATAAAGACACGTCAGCCTCTAAGGCTACTATAGCTAGATGGATTCCACCAACCATCCAGGACGCTTATACCTTCAAAAAGCCGCCCCTTCCTGCTGGTGTCGGGGCACATTCTACTACGGCCGTGGGGGCCTCCTAGGCCGTCCGGCCCCAGGCGTCAGCACATTGGTGTCGTAGGCAACCAGGTGGCTCAGCCTACACACATCTACAAGTCACTGCAGTGCTCACACTCAGGCCTTGGCAGACGCAGGTCTAGGTAGATGTGTCCTCCAGGAGGCAGCAGCCCTCCTGTAGGTACATAGTTTTTCGCTGCCAGGTTCGGCATTACTAGTTCCATCGTTTTTTCCCACCCAGGGACTGCTTTGGGACGTCCCACGGTCTGTGTCCCCCAATGAGGCGAAGGAGAAAAGGAGATTTTTGTGTACTCACCGTAAAATCCTTTTCTCTTAGCCTCTAATTGGGGGACACAGCACCCACCCTATTGCCCTTGTGGGCCTTTTTCTACAGTTCTCACATAGCTTCTCAGCTGTTACATGGGTAACATGTTTACACATGTTTGCCTATTGTCACTCTGTTAACTGTTTGAACTTGTGCCTGTTTAGTTCCAGGCCTTGTAGTACTGTGAGCCTGTTTAGTTACAGGCCTTGTTATACGATTATTACTTCGTTATCTCTTCACTGTTTTCCACATGCACCTGCTTAGTTACAGGCCTTGTGGTACTAGTGTGACTCTGCTAACCCTTAACTGTTTACACACGTGCCTGTTTGAATTCAGGCCTTGTTACACTGTTATTACCTTGTTAACTATATTTGTTTACACAGGTTGCCTACGTAGACTTCCTGTATCCCTGTTATTATCTGTTAACTCTCCTACTGCTTTAGCACAAAACTGGAGAAGCATTTCCTCTTCCAGGGGTGTAATGCTGCAGAGGAGGAGTCACTGTTAATCTTTTTCAGATTCTGCCTAGTGTCGCCTCCTAGTGGACAGCAGCATAACACCCACGGTCTGTGTCCCCCAATTAGAGGCTAAGAGAAAAGGATTTTACGGTGAGTACACAAAAATCTCCTTTTTGTGATCCCCAGCTGTAATGTCTGTATACTCTTATATTTTGTGATCCCTGGCTGTAATATCTGTATACTCTTATATTTGGTGATCCCCGGCTGTAACCTCTGTATAATCTTATATTCTGTGATCCCCAGCTGTAATGTCTGTATACTCTTATATTCTGTGATCTCAGGCTGTAATGTCTGTATACTCTTATATTCTGTGATCCCCAGCTGTAATGTCTGTATACTCTCTTCCTCCCCTGCCCAGGAGCTGTGGTATATCCCACCTGTTCCTGCATGGTCTGACACATACATTACACAGGGACACATTTATAAGAATATCTCGGGACAGGATGCATGGAATTACTATAACAGCAGGGGGCGCCATGTCACATACGGTACAGAGCACCAATAACTACACATCGAAGGAGGAAAAAAACTCTTTTAAACGCCCTGTTTCTCTTCATCATCTTTATTTTTTTTCATTCAGGTTATAAAATCAACCGAACAATTTGAAAATGACCTGAAAGAAATGGAATATCTGAAGGGCGACGCCACCGAGCTGCTGAAATACGCCCGGAATGTCAACTCTCACTTTGCCAGCAAGAAATGCCAGGACGTGATAGTCACCGCCAGGAACCTGATGACCTCTGAGATCCATAACACTGTGAAGGTGAGCGAACCGATGTGCGTCTCCAGAAAGTGTGATAACCTGTCCACGAGACCGGATCTACCTTCTTACCGAGTCACTTGATCATCCAGCATATGATCCACACCGGCGACTTCTCACAGCGCAAGCGTCTAATCCATGCAGCTGCTGTGAAAAGAAGCCCTTGAGCATCAGCCTGTCTTAGCATCAGCTCTCACCACCTATTGGGGATAAATCACCTGAGAATTGGGGCATTGGGCTCATCCTGATCACGCAAGGGAGCGAGAGAATGGTGGCCCGGAAACTAGGTCTACAGAATTAACACTCTCCAATATTGGACATGTATGGGGTAAGACGTGTATAAATCTTCAGGCTGGGGCTAAACGACGACTGACTGATGTCACGTGGTCAATGATTTTTCTCTGCAGCAATTTTATGGTAGGTGAATGGTGACAAGTGACTATAATAAGCAAGCTGACAAGCAAGTTGACACCAAAAGTCAAATTTCTCTATCGCCTCATTGGGGGACACAGGATACCATGGGTGTATGCTTTGCTGCCAGTAGGAGGCACACTAGGCTAACAAAATAAGTTAAGTTAGCTCCTCCTCCAGGCTAGGGTGTGCCACATCAGTTTTTAGCTTAGTGTCATAGGAGGCAGATGTGTCCTTACACAGTCCACATCTATAGCTAGATTTTTCAACTTTATCTCCATTTTTGGGCTACAAACAAGATTTTTACAGGGGCGACGGTGCCATTTGGGCGCCGCTTTCCCCAAACCATCAACAAACTGAAACATGGAGTGTTACCTCCACGTACCCCCTTCTGCACCGATTATCCTCCACACCACGCCTGTTACTCCGAAGGGACTTAGAAGGGCGACGGTTCCCTCAAGGGAACCACTCTCTCCAAACCATCAACAGATGGGAACGCTGTGTGTTACCACCACGCACCCCCCTCTGCACTTGGTGTAGGTGATGTGCTGGACCGACCACACCGCACCATCCTGTACCAGTGGAGGAAAAGTATACAGAGTCAGTGAGGTAAATATCACCAAGCTCAAAGTAAGACTGGGATTTTACAGAATAACAATCCCCCCTCAGAAAGCCTAGATCTTTGATCAATGATATTGAACTGGTGCCACCAGCTGAAATGCTCAGAATGCGGTTGAGCCCCTATTCAATGTAGGAATCTTTTTTTTTTTTTCTCCCCTTACCCTTGGGGACAGCTTTGGGGCGTCCCATGGTATCCTGTGTCCCCCAATGAGGCGATAAAGAAAAGAGGATTTTTGTGTACGCACCGTAAAATCTCCCCCGCCCCCTCCTCACTCCATATTCCTGCCGCCAGCAATAACCACTCCTGCCTCCATCGCCAGCAGCACCCCCCCCACTCTTTGGCTCAGGCGGCGGGGAGGCTTGGTGCACCCCTGCTCCTAGTGGCAGCAAAGCATGTATCCTGTGTCCCCCAATGATGGCTCAGAGAGAGAGATTGTACGGTGAGTACACAAAACTCTTCTTTATTTATTTTTTTAATTTTGTTTGTAGTGGTGCCCTCCATTACACTGCTTTGTAGCCTTTTGCTGTAGCCAAAGTGGCCATCTTCAGCTATAAGGATGTGATTATCAATAAACTCTTTAATATTGGTGGACTCGCCATAGGGTAGGCCATTAGTGTTTGATTGAGTAGGATCATACAGTAGTGACAGCGGTTCTGCCGCTCTACTGTATCTCAGGTGAGCTCTTTAAAGGGGTGGTCCTTTTCAGGCTGCTATGTGTGACTTACTGCCGCTCCTGGATGATCTTTGTATGCAGGGGCGCGGTGGTGACCTCTCGCACTAATACATAACTGATGAGATCAATTACTGGCATGAGTGGTGATACCAAGGTTACGGTACAAGGCCTTCCTCTCATGTCCCAACAGTTCTGGTCAGATTACAGGCTGTGATTCCAATGGGACTAGAAGTGTTAATGAGGTTAATCATGTTTGGGTTATGAGCTCCCCCCTCGGTTCAGTCTTGACAACTCTTCGCTGGACCTCATTGCCTTTTTGCTTTTGTTATTATAGATTAGAGGATCACAGAAAAATACTACTAACAAAAGCTATAGTTTATTAGATATACATAAAAGGTTTCAATCTGGAAATGGTTAAATTTTAAGATTAGCCTATATAATCCCTGTAAGAAGAAGCTCTTCGTTGCCGTGGAGGTTGGCACCCTAACAGATGCAAGTGGGGCCCCCACTATTTCTCCTTTACCCTAAATCTGATGATACGTGTATAGAGAACCATAATAGATGCCTCCTATACACAGTCATGATGTATTATGTTTCTATGTTTGAATAACCAAATTTAGGGTACAGGGAGGGACCGTCCTCGTGGAGCGGGGGCCTCACTTGCATCTGTTAGGGTGCCAAACTCTGCGGTAAGAAAGGCTCCTTCATGCACAGATTATATAGGATAATTTTAATCATTTTCAGATTCTTTTCTGATAAAAGGTTTAATATGCATCTAACAAACTATAGCTTTTATCGGTAGTATTATTGTGTAAACCTCTTTCACTATACAAGGTACACTATCCGTTCACTCTGTGATATTCCTGTTGTTATAGATCACTCCCGACTCTAAAGTGAACGTCCCCAAGCTCCAGAGCCCCGGGGGCGAAAAGATAAAACCGCAGAAGAGTCCGTCACATGAAGATCAGGCTTTAGAGAATGAAGTGAAGATGGGTCAGCACACGTTCTCCCTGCCCACCTGCCGGATCAGCGAGTCCGTACAGAAGCTGATGGAGCTCGCCTACCAAACCCTGTCCGAGGCTACGGCCAGCAAGAAGCCCTGGTAAGCCCCGCACCTCCATGTCGTATGTGTCCATTATAAGTGTGAGAACAGAACGTGCTCCACATATTTCCCATTCACACTTTGTAGACCCCAGTGATTGCCCAGGTTGGGGCATGATGCAAGTTGTAGCTTTGCCGCAGGTTGTAGTGACATGCTTATGCCTCCTAAGGCAGAAAGTTGTAAACTATGACATTTTTAATATAGGCTGAATTATCAAGTTACTTTTTGCCATTTAACCCATTTAAGACATCAAAACCAGGGCAGTGGCATCGGTAAGCAAAACCTCTGACTCCTTAGTTTCCTTGAATGTGACTGACTCCACAGCCCTGATTAAAACAAGGCTTTTATGAACCCCTTTCCTTGTCTTTTAACCCTTTAAATTACTATAAGTCTAAAAGTGATCCCTTCAGCTGTTCCATGCACATGCACGCTCTTCCCAGTTGAGCATGCACTTATTCTCATTAGTCAGTAGGTGTAAATTGTTACCAGATTGCTAATTTTGACACCCAACATGCCCGACCTTTCTTGTCCACAGCCTCTGCCACCAGGGGGGATTTAAAAGGCGCAAATGCACTTTAAGTAAGCGGCCAAACCCGCCGCTGTTTTTCTTATGTTCCCGGTCACTTTTGCTTAGTGCTTAATAAAGTAGGGTGGACGGGATCAACGACGTCTAAATGCAAAACTGTTGTCATCAAAGTGGGAGCCATGGGCACAATCCCGCTATATGGCCCCTACCAGGCCGTAAAAGTCGCAGAAAAAGTATGGAGGCGAAAAGAATCAGTGCCCTCCATGGACAAATGAGCAGGAGAACCAATTGTGCAGGAATAGCCATTGATAGTTTGGGTTCGTTAATGCCACTAGGTCAGACTAATTTATCGATCCATCTGGATAATGGTGGGTTAATTATGATTCCTTATTTGCTCCTACTTCTTGTACTGATCTTTCTTCATCCACGCTTCTTCTTTTCAGTGCCATGCAGCTTTTCTACACCGTCAGAAACATTTTCCATCTGTTCTATGATGTTGTGCCAACGTATCACAAGTGAGTATGTGTGCGCTATCCGGCCTGACCTTGTCCCTGCACCAGGTGACTCCTGCACTGGTTAAGTCCGGGGTCAGACCGCCGTATAACACGGACGACGATCACATGAAAATGCCTGAGCTGACTGCAGCTCTCCTGACCTGAGGGTGACAGCTGCATCAAAATACATGAAACCGTCACTTTCAGGCCAGGAGAGCCGCCGCCAGTGCGGGCATTTTGATGCAATCATCGTTCATGTTGTACGACAATCTGAGCCCTGGCCTTATACTCGTGCAACCTACTTGCTTCACAGTTGCAAATTTTGCTTCTGCTAAGACCGTGTTCTTACAATTGCTTAGCCAAGTCCTCTGTGAAGAAGATGACGCTGGTGTCCGATGGCCCCGGGTGACTTATCAGGGGGCCTGTCTTGGTGCTCGTTACTTTTATTTCTAGTCTGAAATGCGTAGGTGTAGAAAAGTTTGATTCTGTGATGCTCTGCCAGGAGAGGTCTACGTGTTATGTATCTGTGTGTGGCCGCCTAGAGGTTGTGATGTGAATTGCAGTGTGTCGAGATTTGAGAAATTGGTGTTTTTAAATAACAAAGCACAAGTATTTTTGTCTAAAAGCAATTTTTTTATTTTTTTTTAATTACAAATGCTAAACTGTATGTCTGCTACAGCCTGTATGTGTCACAGTACATATTAAACCGGTATGAGCTACCAGTGAATCCATCAGCGAGCTCCTTCTGACGTCAGTTGACATAAGCCTGATTGATCACTCCTGTTCTGTGATGTCTTCTGACATTTGTGCTCTTTTCTTACAGAGAAAACCTGCAGAAGCTTCCCCAGCTCTCCGCCATACACCACAACAACTGCATGTACATCGCGCACCATATGCTGACCCTGGGACACCAGTTTCGCTATCATTTTCCCGCTCCGCTCAGTGAAGGAGCCGCCACCTTTGTGGACATGGTTCCTGGATTCAGGCGACTAGGTAGGAAGATCATTGAAATCTGTGGATCCGTTTGATGTTTCTGCACATTTTCTAGTTAACACGTCCTCCAATAACCAACAATTTGGTGCCACAAATCCTGGCACCCAGTAAGAAAGGTGGTATGTTGTGATGAGTGAATCTGGAGATTCACAGCCATTTGGTCTGGGAATTTGATTCTCATTAAATATAATGACAAATCGTCTAATTCGATTTAAAATGGCGCCCCCCCCCCATGGGTATACAGGGTCCCTCCTTGCTGCCTTAAACCTGTAAAGTAATAGATCATTATACTTATCCCCGCCGCCGCAATCGCGCTCCTCCGGCTTCTTCCGGCTTCCTCCTCCAGCGCACAGACAATGACGTCATTGCCTGCGCCCACCGGAGGAGGAAGCCGGATGAAGCCGGAGGAGCGCGATTGCGGCGGCGGCGATAAGCATAATGATCTATTACTTTACAGGTTTAAAGCAGCAAGGGGGGGCACTGTATACTCATGGGGGGGGCGCCTGTATACCACTGGGGGCTGCTGCTGTATACACCATTGGGGGCTGCTGCTGTATACACCACTGGGGGCTGCTGCTGTATACCACACTGCTGGGGGCTGTATACCTGTGCTGGGGTCCACCCTCAGCTTATACACGAGTCAATAGGTTTTGGGGGCAAAAGTAGGGGGGTCGGCTTATACACGAGTATATACGGTACCTCTTAGTTTTTTCTCTTTATTCATCAAAGAAAGGCAAAAAAAAAAATAGAAAAAAAAAATCGAGATTTAAATCGAAAATCGTCCATAGGTTTAAATAAAATCGAGATTTTGATTTTTTTCCAATATCGTCCAGCCCTAAGTAGACGTGAATGAAATGTGCCTTATGTTCTGGGGTCTCATCAGATCCTAGAACATAATAAACGGAGGCAGAAATGGTGTACCTGGCCGCTCATCTAACCTCCTCCCCATGCAGACTCCCATTCTCTTTTTTGTGTTGGTCCCCTCTGGCTTTTTCTTTGTCTCTCGCTGCATTGGGGAACACAGGAGACCACAGTATAACGTATATACAGTGCCTTGTGAAAGTATTTGGCCCCCTTGAACTTTTCAACCTTTTGCCACATTTCAGGCTTCAAAAATAAAGATATAAATTCTAATATTTTTGTGAAGAATCGACAACAAGTGGGACACAATCATGAAGTGGAACCAAATTTATTGCATATTTTAAACTTTAACAAATAGAAAAGTGGGGTGTGCAATATTATTCGGCCCCTTGAGTTAATACTTTGTAGCGCCACCTTTTGCTTCGATCACAGCTGCCGTCTCTTGGGGTTTGTCTCTATCAGTTTTGCACATGGAGAGACTGAAATTCTTGCCCATTCTTCCTTGCAGAACAGCTGGAGCTCAGTGAGGTTGGATGGAGGCGTTTGTGATCAGCAGTTTTCAGCTCTTTCCACAGATTCTCCATTGGATTCAGGTCTGGATGTGACTCGGCCATTTTAACACCTGGATACGTTTATTTTTGAACCATTCCATTGCAGATTTTGCTTTATGTTTGGGATCATTGTCTTGTTGGAAGATAAATCTCTGTCCCAGTCTCAGGTCTTTTGCAGACTCCAACAGGTTTTCTTCCAGAATGGTCCTGTATTTGGCTCCATCCATCTTCCCATCAATTTTAACCATCTTCCCTCTCCCTGCTGAAGATAAGCAGGTCCAAACCATGATGCTGCCACCACCATGTGTGACAGTGGGGATGGTGTTGTGAGGGTGATGAGCTGTGTTGCTTTTACGCCAAACATATCGTTTTCCATTGTGGCCAAAAAGTTTGATTTTGGTTTCATCTGACCAGAGCCCCTTATTCCACATGTTTGGTGTCTCCCAGGTGGCTTGTGACAAACTTCAAATGAGACTTTTTATGGATATCGTTGAGGAATGGCTTTCTTCTGGCCACTCTTCCATAAAAGCCAGATTTGTGCAGTGTACGACTGATGGTTGTCCTATGGACAGACTCTCCCACCTCAGCTGTAGATCTCTGCAGTTCATCCAGAGTGATCATGGGCCTTTTAGCTGCATCTCTGATCAGTCTTCTCCTTGTTTGAGATGAAAGTTTAGAGTGACGGCCGGGTCTTGGTAGATTGGCAGTGGTCTGATACTCCTTCCATTTCAATATGATCGCTTGCACAGTGGCTCCTTGAGATGTTTAAAACTTTGGAAATCTTTTGTATCCAAATCCAGCTTTAAACGTATCCACAACAGTATCTCGGACCTGCCTGGTGTGTTCCTTGGTCTTCATGATGCTCTCTGCACTTGAAACAGAACCCTGAGACTATCACAGATCAGGAGCATTTATACAGAGACTTGATTACACACAGGTGGATTCTATGTATCATTACCAGTCATTTAGGACAACATTGGATCATTCAGAGATCCTCACTGAACGTCTGGAGTGAGTTTGCTGCACTGAAAGTTAAGGGGCCGAATAATATTGCACTCCCCACTTTTCAGTTTTTAATTTGTTAAAGTTTAAAATATCCAATAAATTTGGTTCCTCTTCACGATTGTGTCCCACTTGTTGATTCTTCACAAAAAAATTAGAATTTACATTTTTATGTTTGAAGCCTGAAATGTGGCAAAAGGTTGAAAAGTTCAAGGGGGTCAAATACTTTCACAAGGCACTGTATATAACCGCATATATGTTAGGGGCTCTCCAGCAGTTGGTCCTTGCCATGATGTCCCTACCCGCTCGCCCTCCAGAGCCAGACTTTCAGGAAGAGAAGGGTCATCATGGCGAGGTCCAACTGCTGGAGAGCCCCTAACAGTTAACACTGTGGTCTCCTGTGTCCACTAAGGAAAGCTCAGAGAAAGAGATTTTACGGTGAGTACCCAAAATCCTCTTTGTTCAGTGGCACAAGACATCCTCATCCTCCAGCGTCGCTGTGCTGCCATTTCCGTCCCGTAGTCGGCTTTTAATGTCAGAATTTGCATTGCCCAAGACCTAGAGAAGATGGAGGAGAAGGAGGGGAACCAAAAAAATAGGACTGGCCCTGTTTGATCCTTTGTGCAGCTCTCATCAGCCTCTTTTCTGGCCTCGAACGGATTCGCTCAACTCTGTGATACATCAAAGATCTCCACCTCTAAATTAATGCACTGTATAGAGAGCGCCATATACACAACCTCTGATACCGAGGACACTAAAGTGACCTTACGTTGTCTCCAACAGGCACCGAGACGTTCCTGGCACAGATGCGGCTGCAGAAAGGCGACCTGCTGGACAGATTATCGAATGCTCGCTCCTTCGTTAATATGGAAGACGAAAACAATTACAATGCGGGGCACAAAGCGATACGGCAGGTACGAAAGTGCAGAATATAAGGCAGTCTTTAAGGGTCCTTCCCCCCTAAAGGTTTCTTTGGGATTACTGAGGGTCCTAGCAGTCAGACCATCAGTGATCCGTGTGAATAGTCAGAGATCGAGGATGTGTACTGCTGCTCCATCTATTATCTATGGGACTGCTGGAGATAGTAATGTACAGCACTTGGATTTTTCCAGCTGTCCCATAGATAATAGCTGGAGCGAACGTGCTCAAAATGGACAAGGTCTTGCAAATATCACTGTGGTCTCTGGATGTCACATTTTGGGTTACCATCTAATGTGTATGAGGGGTCTTGACTCTCCCTGATGTACATGGAAAGCAAAGATCAGGCATTTTGGATTTCAAAATGTCCAATACTTTATTCTCATTAGGGAGTGGTTTCTTCTTCTCACTATTGAAATCTCCACGATTAGCTGTGACCAGTATATGTGTGCAAGAGCGGACAGGAGGAATGGATAACTGCTAGAAGAATTAGGGGAGTAAACAAAAAAATAAAGAGAAAAGTCTATAGATGACAGACCCTGATAGGTGCAGATCCCAGAAGTGGGTTATTTCATCTCTCCTTTAATAGGCCCCATACTCTGTTTCAGCAGTGTGGTCAGCACTGACTCTGCTCCCGGAGAGGGGATGGACACTGTGTCTGCGTGGACGCTCAGTTTATTTCTGTGAGAGTTAATGAATATGACTCTTGTTCTCTTTGTGTTATTGCAATTGTGCCGTTTTGTGAATAGTGATGTATGTGATCTGTGTCTTTCTGCTGAATGCTGATGTCTTTCTTTTTCAGGTTATCCATCAGCTGAGTCGCCTGGGTAAGGTGTGGCAGGACGTGCTGCCCGTGGGCATCTACTGCAAAGCCATGGGGACGTTATTAAACACTGCTATTACCGAGATGATCACCAAGATCACAGCCCTGGAGGTACGACCAGTATAACGGCTATCCTCACATCAGTCTGCCCGCACTCCAGGGGAAGCTGAGGGTCTGTCTTTTCTTTTGAGCAGTTGGTTGGGCCCTCGGTACCCATCGCCCTCAGTACCCGAGTCCCCAAGTCCTTCTCTTGTTGAACCATTTTAAAGAGGATCTCTTATTAGATTTACCATTGTAATTCTCATACATTATTAGCTGGATCACTTAAAGCATAAGTACCGTTTAATTTTTTATTTAATAATAATATCGAGCAAGTGATTTTAATACATTTTGTAATGTGGTTCATTAGAAAATTCTGTCTGGTTATCATTCATAATCCTTCCACAAGGTGTCCCCACTGCACTGTGAGTGAAGCTGATTCTGTGTCCGAGCCGTCTTCACAGTGAATACGGACATGTGAGGAGATAATGCAGAGGTGGCGTGGCCTACACTGTGCAGCAGCTCACAAGGAGACAATGTATCAGATTACACCACAGAGCTAAGCAATGTCAGGATGTAAACTCTTCACAAGCTTCACTGTTAACCCCTTGTCTGCTGGCTCCACACACAGCTGATTACCAGCCTGCTCCCACACAGACAGAAAATGCAGCTTTTTAAAGAGCACAGGAAAAAGTGATAAAATCAGTCACATGGGACAAAAAAATCATTGTCTTATCTGCTATGTGACCCATCCATGTCAGAATGTCTAATCCTTTGTGAATGTTTTACCCCTCACTCTGCCCACCCAGCCTGATAGACATCTCTTTGGCGTCTCTCCTGCTGCTCTTAAGTCTCCGCCAACTTAGATTGATTGACAGCTCAGTGCCCCTCCTCCCTGCTGTTGCTAAGATCTCACACTGCTCAGTACAAGCTGCAGCTGTCAGTCAGGCTGGATAAGAGGATCCTGAATACACTTGGTCTTATGAGGTCTTTCACTCCTAAAATGCTCATTTGAATGTCCTAATTATTAAAACGTTGTGACATGGAGATTCACAATCAGTACACCAGCCTCCTCAAACCTAAGGGATCTATTTAATAATAATTTTAATTTTAATAATTTATTTTATTATAATGATCAACAATTTTAAGGATTAACTTTGAGATAATTACAATTATTAATTTGTAATTTATTATAATTATAATTGAATTTATGTATTAATTATAATCATTGAATATTTGTTACGTGTTTATTATACATTATTTTATAATTATTTGTAATTATTATAATTAAATGTAATGTATTTGTACCTATTACTACAGTGATAATTCATGAATATTACAATTTTTTGTAATTTAGTTAATAGTTAATTGATTAAAATTAAATGTAATTAAAGTTATTAATATAATCAATAATTATAATGTAATAATTGATTAATTATGAATGTATGCATTTCATTATGATTGAAAAAAATGTTTGTTATATTTCATTTTTTTATATTAGAATTTGTAATTCTTAAATGATATTGTAATTGTTAGTTAATTTATTTTGAATTTATTATATTATAATTGTATTAATGTAGTTATAATTAATGGTTAATTGTTTAAATACATTTGTAATTATTACAATTAATTTAATTAGCATTCATTATTGTTGAATACTTATTTGTTTATTATTAATAATAATCTGTGCAGTTATGAAGTTTAGTGACCGATTAGCTTGAAGCTTTGTGATGAATCCTGACTGATGTAATCTGTCTATTGGTTTTCCTCTCCCTTTTTGATAGGACATTTCCACGGAGGATGGGGAGCGTCTGTACGCGCTGTGCAGGACGATGATTGATGAGGGTCCCCTCGTCTTCACTCCCCTCCCTGAAGACGCCAAAAATAAAAAGTTTCAGGAGGAGGTGCCGGTCTACGTGCAGAAATGGATGAAATTCAAAGAGCTGATGATCATCCTGCAGGCGAATCTCCAGGAGATAGTGGACCGGTGAGTGTCTGCAGTGCGCCGCGCCGACATCTGATTCATGTTCCCGAACCACCGGCAGCAGGAATCAGACACTGAGCGCTATATTACAGCTGTGTGTTTTACTCTGCTGCCTGGTCTGAGCAGCGTGAATAAGACCATGGCCTTGGCTATATACGCTTCTGCGTCCCCCCCACAGCGACCCAGGAGATGTGGTATGATCAGACCTTGACCCTGCATGGTCAGACACATCCATTACACAGTACATAGCAGGGACACCTATATAAGATTATCTCGGCACAGGAAATGTGGTATAATCAGACCATGTCCCTGTACAGTCAAATGCATCCATTACACAATCTTATGTATGTGTCCCTACTTTGTACTGTGTAATGGATGTGTCTGAATGTACAGGGACATGGTCTGATTATCCTCAGCACAGGAGATGTGGTATAATCTTATATATGTGACCCTACTATGTACTATCTCCGCACTGAGAATGTGGTATGATCAGACCATGTTCCTGTATGGTCAGACACATACATTACACAGTATGTAGCAGGGACCCATATAATGGCAGTATAGTGTGGTTTTTTTTGTTTTGTTTTTTTGCCTTATCCTCTGTATCTGCAGATCCCCACATTTTCCCCATGCCTCTTGTTTTCCAGGTGGGCGGACGGTAAGGGGCCTCTGGCTACAGAGTTCTCCACAAACGAAGTGAAGAGTTTGATCAGAGCTTTATTCCAGAACACGGAGCGGAGAGCGGCGGCGCTGACCAAGATCAAATAACCCTCCTCTCCCTGTACTGTACACGGCTGTAATATTCTGTATATATTTCTATGAGAGCAACAGTAAATACATTGAGAAATTTTAGATTTTGGGTTTTTTCAATTTTAGTTTTTAAAACGATTAATCATCCTGGAGAAGAGAAGAGCAGAAAATCTTCATAAATTGACGAACTCCTAGATAAGATGGTGAAGCTCCCGGGCACATTATCCCTGTGGATCCCTTATAGTGACGACCCCTTTTACATCCTTTCTTTTCTCTAGTCTTTACGATGCATTCTGCACTGCAGAATGAGCTACTGAGTATTAGTCAGTAATATTTTTTTTTTTTTTTTTTTTTTTTACCAAGCACCTCTTACCTTATTTATGACTATAGACCAGGGGGTGGAAGCTCCAGGCCTCGAGGGCCGCCAACAGGTCATATTTTCAGGATTTCCTTAGAATTGCACAAGGTTTGGAATCATCACTAGTGCAGGTGATTCAATTATAACCTGTACAATGCTAAACCTGCACCATTGGCGGCCCTTGCGGCCTTGAGTTCCCAACCCTTGCTGTAGAGCATAAACCACATCCAAAGAGCAAGTTGTTACTACTCCTGTTGGAGCTCGCTGACTGATTCCTAGGTAACGCATTCTGTAACCTTCAATGTGCAGGAAAACAATCCAAACTGTACTCTTTGCTTTTTTTATGAAACCTAATTTGCAGCAATTTGTTTTCCAAAATGCGTGAATTTAAAGGGACTCTCTGGTCCCAGCATATTGATCACCTATCCACAGGAACTGTCCTTGGAGGTGTTCTGCGGCGGCTGCTTTGGGCAAACGACGGCGGCTGCTTTTGGGCAAACAACAACTGATTGGTGGGAAGCATGGGATGTTCTCCACTGATCTAATGATAACCTAAAATGAAGTTGTCCATATTATTTACAGTTATCCTTCACCTGATTTTTCTCACCCAAATCCACGACCATAACATTAGCTGTACAATCGCTTTTTTATTTTATTCTTCTGTGTAAGGGCCCTTTCACATCAGCGTTTTTTTAAATTTGCGGCAGATGCGGTGAAAAAACCGCATCTGCCGCAACTGCCGCATAACGGTTCCACTTGCGGCACGGTTGCGGTTTTTTCCATAGGAAGTATAGGGGGACTTGCGGCAGATGCGGCAAGTGCGGTATTGCACTTGCGGCAGGTGCGGCAGAGAAAAAAACCGCAGTAAGCCGCGGTTTTTTTCTCTGCCGCACCTGCCGCAAGTGCAATACCGCACTTGCCGCATCTGCCGCAAGTCCCCCTATACTTCCTATGGAAAAAACCGCAACCGTGCCGCAAGTGGAACCGTTATGCGGCAGTTGCGGCAGATGCGGTTTTTTTCACCGCATCTGCCGCAAATTTAAAAAAACGCTGATGTGAAAGGGCCCTAAACTACATAAAATATTTCGAATTTCATGTTGCTAAAATTCCCAGTGCGACAGCAGTCCTTCAAGAAACAACTCAGTGGCCATCCTACCATTCCCTGGGCTGGAGAACTTAATTTTAAGTCAGAAATGGCTTCATGTGTAGAAAAAAAAAAAAAAGTGATATTTAGTGTGCCAGAAAGGAGGGATGTGGCACTCTATGATATTACACGAGAGGCACTGCCCATATGGCTCTTGAAACCACAGAATTTAAAGGAAAACTGTCAGGTCAAAAATCCATATGTAACTGCTATCATTTTCAAATTCCTCCCTGTAAACTCTATTCATGTATTTCTTTTCTGGTCATCATAATGGGAGACCCAGACAATGGGGTTTAGGGCACTGCCCTCCGGAGGTCACACTAGGTACTACAAGTTTGTAGACACCGCCTCCTCCGCTTATAAACCCCTACCGCAGGGAACATCCTCAGTTTTAAACTTAGTGTGCTCGGAGGATCACGCTTTGCTTGCACTTCACTGCATTCTCACAGCTTACGTGATGGCGTCTGAAGACATGGTAAAATGGTTCCAGTCGGGATCTGCGACAGCCTCCCCGCTCACCCTTGTGGAACACGCAGGTGGAGGTACCGGAGGGCCTAGAGCCTGGACACTTTGTGTTCTCCCGGTACGCTGTTGCGCTCCTTTCCATCCCTCTCTGGGGGGCTCTGGAGAGTGGGAGATGGGAGCCTTGCACAGCTCCGCTCCGTCCGAGGCCTCCCTAAATGGTGCTTACAGACCGGACTGGAGCCAGCCCAGTCCGAGGCCTCCCTAAATGGTGCTTACACTCCGGACTGGTGCTGAACCCCCGTCCGAGGCCTCCCTAAATGGTGCTTACAGACCGGACCGGCACTGAGGCACTCGGTGTCTCCTGTGTGCCTGGGGGTAGTGTCGGTCACTTTATGTGCCCTGACACTCAGACCGCGCGTTACCCTCGGGTCCGCGGTTCTGCGGGTGTACCCTGTGCTGGGGTCACCCTGGCTGACCGCCCTGTGTGTCACAGGGGCTGAGGCCGTGGGCTGCGGATGTTTGTTTGTGCATGCAGTCTGTGTATATTATTTTACACTATTTCCCGCGCTGCGGGCTCCGGCACCTTCATGCTGAGGCTGCTTGGAGGATGGGAAGCAGCCCGTGCGGTGACGTCATCGATGGGCGTGTGTGTGTGTTTCCCGCGTGTTTTCGGCGCCGCCCACAGTTCCACTGTCGGCGGCCATCTTTACCCTCACTTCCCGGTTGGGATCTGTATGCAGCGTGCGCCTGCACTCCAAGGGGAGACCGGAAACCGTCGCGGAGGTCACACACACACACCGCTTCCTCATACCGCTTTACTGCGGTCGGTAAGCCACCGGGACTCCCGGTTTTGTTGTCTGCAATTTGGCTTATTTTCCCCTACTGCGGCGATGTCCTCAGCTGGGAAGCGTGCTGCTAGGTCGGCAGAAACCACCATTACCTGTGCTACATGCAATGGAACACTGGTGGAGGGGTCCTGCAATAACTGCGGACGCCCAGAGGCCCGGACTGGCACTGCTGAGTCAGCAGCTCCGGTGCTGTACCCTGAGGTTCAGGTGATCTCAGGGCCATGGGAGACTCAGAATAAGATCAATGAATCTCTGTTGTCCCAGCTGTCCTCCATGTCGCAATCCCTGGAGGCACTTAATAGGAGGCTGGATAGCCCAGCTACTCCGTCCAGTTACCCCCGGGTGTCTCCCTCTTCTGCTGTGAGACCCCTTAAGCGGGCTCGTCGTGAGGAGTCACCCGAGCTCCAGGCTCTCTCTGAGGAGGAGCGTTCCTCTGATGGTGAGGACGATGATGGGGGTTCAAATTTCGGGTCTGTGTCTATATCTGAACCACCAGACGGGGTGGAGGATCTGGTGTCCTCTATCAACGAGCCTTTACGTCTCGTGACACCCCCTGAGGAGGTGACGGTGCACCCGAAGGAGGTCTATCAATGGCTGCGGCCAGAGGCTAGACCAAGTGGTTCCTTCATGGACCACACGAATTTTGGAAGGGTGGTTAGAGCTCCCAGGTTACATCCTGGGCGGCGTTATGTCCGTAAACCCAAGGACAATCGCTTCCCCTTCCCCCAGGAGGTGCTTCAGGAGTGGTCGCAGTCCCCGAAGGTGGACGCTTCCATGACCAGGATTGCTGCACGCTCCCTTTTCTCTGCCTCTGATAGCTCCTCGCTGAAGGATGCGACTGATAGACAGGTTGAGCAACTCGCCAAGTCTTCCTATGAGGCTGTGGGGTCTTCCTTTGCCCCTAATTTTGCCACGGTCTGGACCTTGCAAGCGATTACTACGTGCTTGGATGGTATCTCTGACCTGGCAAGATCCAGTCCAGAGGTCCTGGCACTTACCGAGAGGGCAAGGGCCTATGCGGACTACGCCAGGACGGCGACTCTGGAAACTGCCACTCGCTCAGCTGTGGCTTCGGCCAATGCTATAGCGATCCGCAGATTGTTGTGGCTGCGTCTTTGGGACTCAGATGCCACATCCAAGAAGATTTTGCAGAATCTTCCGTTCGCTGGTGACAGGCTTTTTGGCACCGAACTGGACAAGCTGATAAAGGATTCTGCTGAGTCTAAGATACCGCAGAATAAGCCTAAGCCACGGTATACCGTTAAAAGGAACCCAAAACAGTGGTCCTTTCGTTCCAGCTCGCAGTCATCGGCACCGTCCGCTCGCACGGACCGAGGGGGAAAGCCCGCTTCTCAGTGGCGCTCTAAGAGTCGTCCAAAGAAGCCGGCGGGGGCGGCAGCTGCCACCCCCAAACCCGCCTCTGCATGACTCGCTCTTCCTTCCTACCTCCCCACAGGTGGGGGGCCGCTTGTCTCGCTTTCAGGACAAATGGCTACTTCACGTTCAAGATCAGTGGGTTCGAGACGTGGTCTCGCGAGGTTACAGGATAGAGCTGACGTCAAAACCGATCTCCCGATTCCATCGGTCGGTCCCATCGCCAGAAAAGGCTCAGGCTTTTTACCTGGAGTTGGAGGGTCTCCGCAGAGACGGAGTGGTGATACCGGTGCCTTCCGGAGAGAGGTTCAGGGGTTTTTACTCCAACCTCTTTATCGTCCCGAAGAAGGACGGTTCCTTCCGCCCGGTACTGGACCTGAAGTTGTTCAACCATCACGTGTTGGTTCGGAAGTTCCGCATGGAATCACTGCGCTCCGTGATCGCAGCTGTGTCACAGGGAGACTTCCTGGCGTCCATAGATATCAGAGACGCTTACCTTCATGTGCCCATTGCGCCAGCTCATCAGCGCTGGCTGAGATTCGCAGTGGGGGAAGAACACTTCCAATTTGTGGCGCTGCCGTTCGGGTTGGCCTCGGCACCGCGGGTGTTCACAAAGGTGATGGCCTCTATGATGGCTCTCCTGCACGTGCAGGGACATGCCGTCATTCCCTATTTAGACGACCTACTGGTCAGGGCGCCATCAGAACACCTTTGTCAAGAGAGCCTGGATGTGACCATGCGGTCTCTGGAACAGTTCGGTTGGCTCCTCAATATTCAGAAGTCAACGCTAGTTCCGACCCAGTCTTTGACATATTTGGGCATGGACTTCAACACAGCCTCAGCCCTGGTGTCTCTGCCACGAGTCAAGCAGATGGCGATCCAATCAGGAGTGCAAGCAGTCCTCCTGTCACCACAATCATCCCTACGGGTGTTGATGATGCTGGTGGGGCGCATGGTGGCAGCGATAGAGGCGGTGCCTTTTGCACAATTTCGCCTCCGTCCTCTCCAGCTGGAGATCCTCCGCAGGTGGGACAAAAGGTCGATTTCTCTGAATCGGCTGGTGACCCTTTCCCAACCGACC
Organism: Allobates femoralis; assembly: GCA_033576535.1. Taxonomy (NCBI): domain Eukaryota; kingdom Metazoa; phylum Chordata; class Amphibia; order Anura; family Aromobatidae; genus Allobates; species Allobates femoralis. Next base: position 6,880,050 of record JARQOC010000009.1, read on the forward strand.
AGAGATTCCCTGCAGTGGTGGTTACAGCCACACCACTTGTCTCGGGGCCGGTCCTTCATCAAACCGTCATGGTTAGTGGTGACCACCGACGCCAGTCTGAAGGGCTGGGGAGCGGTGTTCTTACACCACAGGGCCCAATGCCTCTGGACTCGGTCGGAGTCGGCGTTGCAGATCAACGTGCTGGAGATCAAGGCGGTCTATCTGGCACTCCTGGCGTTTCAGAGATTCCTCTCAGGACAACCCATTCGGGTTCAGTCCGACAATGCGACGGCCGTCGCTTATATAAATCATCAAGGAGGAACCAGGAGTGCAGAGGCTCTGGCCGAAGTCCACCGCATCCTATCCTGGGCGGAGGACAACAACTGCCTGATCTCCGCAGTTCACATCCCAGGGGTCGAAAACTGGGAGGCCGACTATCTGAGCCGGCAAGGGATGGACGCCGGATAGTGGTCCATCCGGACGTCTTCCGGGACATCTGCAGCAGATGGGGCACTCCGGACGTGGATCTGATGGCCTCACGGCTGAATCATCAGGTGCCACAATACATGGCGAGGTCATGGGATCCCCAATCTCTGGGAGCGGATGCTCTGGTCCTGACTTGGTCCAGATTTCATCTGCCGTATGTGTTCCCGCCTCTGGCTCTGATTCCCAGGGTGCTGTGGAAAATCAGGTCGGAGTGCAGGGTCGCCATTCTAGTGGCCCCAGATTGGCCCAGGAGGTCCTGGTATCCGGACCTGTGGCAACTGTCAGGCGGACACAGGTGGGCTCTTCCAGACCGCGCAGATTTACTCGCGCAAGGCCCATTCTTCCACCTCAATTCCAAGGCCCTCAGATTGACTGCATGGCTCTTGAGGCCTGGCTGCTGACATCCAGGGGTTTTTCCCCTACGGTGGTTGCCACTATGAATCGGGCTAGGAAGCCAGTCTCAAGGAAGATGTACCACAGGACGTGGAAGATCTTTTTTACTTGGTGTGCCTCTGGTGGACGGTCTCCGTGGCCCTTGTCCATCCCGACGTTGTTGGCTTTCCTACAGTCGGGTTTGGACTTAGGATTATCCCTTGGCTCCTTGAAAGGTCAAGTCTCAGCACTTTCAGTGCTGTTTGACAGGCGATTGGCGCTCCTCCCGAAGGTCCGTCAATTTCTGCAGGGGGTGTCACGGATGGTTCCGCCCTACAAGAGACCTCTGGACCCTTGGGACCTCAACATGGTCCTGGCGGCATTACAGAGACCACCTTTTGAGCCGCTGAGAGATGTTTCTCTATCTCGCCTGTCTCAGAAAGTGGCCTTTCTGGTGGCAATCACGTCTCTGAGAAGGGTCTCAGAATTGGCAGCACTTTCGTGCAAGTCGCCCTTTCTGGTGGTTCACCAAGACAAGGTGGTGTTGCGTCCTCGGCCAGAATTCTTGCCGAAGGTGGTTTCAACTTTTCACCTGAACCAGGAGATTGTTCTCCCATCATTTTGCCCTGCTCCCGTTCATCAGGTTGAACGCGACCTCCATACTCTGGATCTCGTGAGAGCGGTACGCATTTATGTGTCCAGGACCGCCTCCTTTAGGAGTTCGGATTCCTTATTTGTTCTTACGACAGGTCGCTGTAAGGGGTCCGCGGCATCAAAGTCGACATTGGCCAGATGGATTAAGGCTTCCATTCAAGAGGCTTACCGGGCCTCTGGTTTGCCTCTCCCGGTGGGATTGAAGCCTCACTCTACCAGAGCTGTAGGTGCCTCCTGGGCCTTGCGACATCGAGCGTCTGCTCTACAGGTGTGTCAGGCAGCCACTTGGTCTAGCCTGCACACTTTCTCTAAGCACTATATGGTGCATGCCCATGCCTCTGCGGATGCAAGTTTGGGCAGGCGGGTTCTCCAGGCGGCGGTTGCCCACCTTTAGAGGGAACCATGTGTTATCCGTCTTGTTGAGGAACTCTTCCCGCCCTGGGGTATTGCTTTAGGACATCCCCATTGTCTGGGTCTCCCATTATGATGACCAGAAAAAAGAGAATTTTGTTTACGTACCGTAAATTCTTTTTTCTTTAATCATCAATGGGAGACCCAGCACCCACCCAGTTGTTCCTTTGCATGTTTTGCATTTGTTCTGTTCTCTGTTGAGACAGTGTTTGCCGGGTTGTTGAACCGTCTGTGCACGGCATTCGTCCCGATGTTTCGGGTGTGGTTTATTTCCTCCTCGCAGCTTATGGACCAAACTGAGGATGTTCCCTGCGGTAGGGGTTTATAAGTGGAGGAGGCGGTGTCTACAAACTTGTAGTACCTAGTGTGACCTCCGGAGGGCAGTGCCCTAAACCCCATTGTCTGGGTCTCCCATTGATGATTAAAGAAAAAAAGAATTTACGGTACGTAAACAAAATTCTCTTTTTTATTTATATTTCCCTCCTTTCTTCTGTAAACTTCAAATGAAGAGAATCATTCCATCTGTCGATCACTGTGAACGATCCACTTAGTTCTCTGCTGGCCACTCCCCATACATGAATATGCATGTCACATATTTACACCACCTCACTGCACAGGACATCAGTAGTGGGGGCTGTGTCTGCAGCCAAGAAAGAGGTGAAATACAACACAGAAACTGTCACTGCAGGTTTCCTGCTTACAAAATCAGATGGAGTCTACATAAGGCAGATCGGCAATATCTCTCTCCCTCCTTTTAATCAGAACAGAAGCTACTGAAACCTGACACTGCACTGTTAGCAAAGAGAGGAGGGAGGAGAGAGCTGCTGAGAGGGAGTGCATAATTACATGACCGGAATAGTGCTGTGCTGTATAAACTATTTGCTTAGAATGGAGAGCACTAAGCCAGGAGTTCCCGGCTGGGTCTGATAACATGGAAGCAACAAATAGTACAGTAATGATTTCACATGTCTTTAAAAGGTCTGCCCAGGCCCTATTCTAGGGTAATATTAGTATCATACTGAAAATGATCTAACAGTGTCCCTTTAAGTCTGTGCCCTATTCATCAGAACTGCTCTAAGGACCAGCAAATCTTTGGATCATACAATCCTTCTGATAGAAGGAGCAATTCCTGTTTTGGACTTGTCTTATGCAGTTCCCTTTCCTAAAAGCTCACTAAACACAAGACATGGTAATTGTCCTTAGGAGTCCTGCACCGCATCTGTCTGTCTGAACTCCGCTAAACAATTTTCCACTGCTGGAAGCTTTTCTCGCTTAAATGGTTTTTATTAATAGAGAATTAGAACGTTTCTCACATCATCCAGCCCGGTAACTGCTTCCACTGGATCGCCGGCTCGTCTAATAAAAGCCGAGCGATTATCATCCTAGCGACTGCAAGCCGTTTTATGGCGGGATTCAATCATTCACGTCGGGTGCCCGCAGGTTTGGGAGAAAGACGGAAATCGCTGCGCTGGGATCTAATTTCACAAAGATAAAGCACGAGGAGCAATGAGAGGTTTCTGGATGTTTTATTCTTAAGGTTCTTGGTTCCTAAAATCAACTCTGCAATAAACTCGTAAGATGAGAGAATATAGTATCGCTGAGATGATACTCGGGGTCTGTTATGATACGGCACTTTTCTTTTTCGCTCCATTGGGAGACCCAGACATTGGGTGTATAGCTTCCGCCTCCGGAGGACACACAAAGTATTACACTTAAAACAAGAAGTGTAACTCCTCCCCTACTGCCTATACACCCCCTCTAGGAGAAATCCCATCAGTTCTTAGCTTTGTGTTGAAGGAGGCACACTCTGCACTCATGCACTCTCACTTAGTCTTACTCCCTCTCCCTGGAGAGTGTCGGATGGAAGCAAAGAGGATCCTTATGGATCCCCAGCATGTCTCCTTCCTCACCCTTGGGCAGAGGCGGTTGAGGTACCCTTGGGGTGCAACGGGGCTGTAGCCCTCATGATGTTTTTCCTTCTCCATCCCCTCGGGGCTCTGGAGAAGTGGGATCGTTATGGGCTCCCAGGACATCTGGAGCTCTGACTCCATCCACAGCCCCTTTGGATCCTGTCGGCTGGAGTTGTGGACCACAGGGCTCGGCCCCCTGCACCTACATAAGGTACTCTGGGGGTTATGCTACGGCTGCAGCCCGGTCCAACCACCTGGGTGGTCTCTAGGCCTTGCTCATCCAGGGGATTTACATGGTCCTCTGCAAGTGCTTGGGGGCTCTAAACTGCGTGTGCAGCCCGGCCCATACACTATGGGGGTCCCTGGTGGGCCTCCCCCGGTCCCTGGTGGCCTGTCACTGCAGCACCGCGGGCTTCCCGGGGGCGCAGGGTACTACCGCGCTCGGGTGCTCCCGAGCGCCGGCCGGCGGTCTAAATTTGGGCCCCAGCTTCATTGCGGCCTTGTTTTTGGCCACAAGCCCGGGCTCCACTGGAGGTGGGCCCTACCGCCTTGGGGGGCGGTCTTGGGGCTCGGCCGCTCCCAGCCCTAGGCTCACATCATAGGCTTGCTGAGGAGGGGAGTAGCCCTACGGATTCTCGCGCTGCTAGGCCACGCCCCCTCTATCGGCTCCGGCGGCCATTTTATGTAGGAGTTTGAGACTTCTGGACACATCTCCCAGCGTCTCTCCCTGCACTCTGCGGCTATTAGCTGGAAGCGTGGCATCCGGATGGCGCACATACACTCCTTTTCAGCCTGGTAAGTCACCACAGGTCTCCTGTTGGTGCCTTCCTACCCCTATTTTCCCCCTCTAGTGTATCCCTCTTGGAGGATTACTACTAAGGGCGACATGTCTTCCACCAGGAGCAAAGCCCCTAAGGTGCAGACATTTTATTCTTGCACTGCTTGCAAGATTGCTCTGCCTGCTGGGTCTATATACCCTCATTGCTCTGCCTGCACTTCACATGAGTCTGAAGAGGCACATGGGGCTCCCCCCAGCTCTGCTACATCAGAGTCTCCCCCTAGTCAGGGGGACCAGGCAGTGCCTCCTCCTTGGACTGTAGCTTTCACTAGATCCTTTTCGGAGTCTTTTGCCCACTCCATGACAGCTCTAACCAGAGTTTTGCAGGAGTCTTTACAGGCTTGTCACCGGGAAAGTGCCCCCGGTCCCTCTGCCTCACGCCGCAGGCGCCACAGCGAGTCGTCCCCTACTGGGGGTTTTGACTCTGGAGACAATACAGGGGTCTCAGACATAGCCCCCTCTCCTAGACCCCCTAAACGGCCACGTAGAGCACTCTCTCCGGCCTCCTCTCATCGCACGGAGTCTCATGCTGAGGGTTCTCAGATTGATGGGGCTGATGGTCAGTATTCCGTGAGGCCTTCGGACGAGACCTCAGAGGAAGATTCCTTGGTGGATGACTTAGTGTCCTCCATCAATACGGTATTGGATCTAACTGCTCCCCCTCCCACGGTGGAGACTTCGCTCTCAGAGGAACTGTATCAGGTCCTCCCTCCATCCAGACCCCGGGGTTCTTTCTTTGATCATTAGAACTTTAGATCAACGGTACAGACCCCCAGGGCTTGTCCTGACAAACGCTTTTCCAGGAAACAGAAGAATACTCGATATCCTTTTCCTCCTGATGTTGTAAAGAGTTGGTCGGCTTCTCCTAAGGTAGACCCCCCAGTCTCCAGATTATCTGCCAATACCGTCATGTCGGTTGCAGATGGCTCCTCTCTTAAGGACCCCCACTGACCGACAGATTGAACTTCTGCAGAAGTCAATCTATGAGGCTACAGGAGCCTCGTTTGCCCCGACTTTCGCTGCAGTATGGGCTCTGCAGGCTGTTTCTGCCTGCTTTGCAGAACTAAATTTTGTAGCTCAGGATATTCCTGAGGTGATTACCCTTACTTCTCAAGCTTCTGCATTTCCTGACTACGCTAGATCAGCCATCATGGAATCCACCAGCCGTACTGCAGTGGCTTTGGCTAACTCTCTCGCAGCCCGCAGAATGCTATGGCTGTGTGACTGGAAGGCTGATGCCACGTCCAAGAAGTTAGTCCAAGGTCTCCCATTCGCGGGAAACAGGGTCTTTGGCGAACAATTGGAATCCACAGGTGGAAAGTCAACTTTGCCTCAAACTAAGGTGCAGAATTCTGGTCAGCGTCAGATGCACGCCAAGTTTCGTGCCTTTCGTCCCTCCTCAAAGATGTCCTCCTCCTCCTCCTCCCGTACAGACAGGGATCAGAAGTCAGGCCGGACGTGGAGGTCCAAAAATCAGCAAAAGAAGCCAGCCAGCGCCACAGCCGCCAAGGCTGCCTCTTCATGACTCGCCGCCTCTCCCAGCAGCATCCTTGGTCGGTGGCAGGCTCTCCCAATTTGGAGACATCTGGCGCTGCCAGATCCAAGACCAATGGGTAGTGGATGTCCTCTCCCACGGCTACAGAATAGAGCTGACCTCGCGTCTTCCGACTCGTTTCTGTCTCTCTTCGCCCCCGCCGGCAAGGGCCTCGGCCTTTTGTCAGGCGCTGGACGCCTTGAGACGGGACGGGGTGGTGACCCAGGTTCCCTCCGGGGAACGCTTCCAGGGGTTCTACTCGAATCTCTTCACGGTTCCCAAGAAGGACGGTTCGGTAAGACCAGTTTTGGACCTCAAGCTTCTCAACCGACACGTGAAGGTCAGGTCATTCCGCATGGAATCTCTGCGATCTGTGATAGCGTCTCTATCTCGGGGGGACTTCCTAGCCTCTGTGGATGTCAAGGATGCCTATCTTCATGTCCCCATCGCTCCTGCATATCAACCCTGGCTGAGGTTCGCAGTAGGAGAGGAGCACTTTCAGTTCGTGGCTCTTCCCTTCGGCCTTGCCTCCGCACCGAGGGTCTTCACCAAAGTGATGGCGGCAATGGTAGCTGTTCTGCATTCCCAGGGCCATGCAGTAACTCCGTACTTGGACGACCTTTTGGTCAGAGCCCCTTCTGTGGAGCAGTGTCAGCTGAGTCTCTCAGTAACTCTAGACACTGTGCAGCACTTCGGGTGGTTGATCAACGTACCCAAGTCTGTTCTCCTTCCTGCTCAGTCAATAACTTATCTGGGCATGGAGTTTCATACTGCTCCGGCTCCGATCGTCCTGCCTGTCGACAAGCAGGTGTCGATTCAGCAGGAAGTCCAGTCTGTCATGCAGTCAGACTCGGTATCCATCAGGCGTCTGATGCACGTTCTGGGAAAGATGGTGGCGACCATAGAAGCAGTACCATTTGCGCAATTCCATCTCCGTCCGCTGCAATTGCAGATCTTGCACGGTTGGAACAAGAGGTCCTCCTCCCTCGACCAGCATATCCCTCTGTTATCGGACACGAAGGAGTCTCTTCGTTGGTGGCTGCTTCCCACCTCCCTCTCTCGGGGCAGATGCTTTCTGCCCCCCTCTTGGTTGGTAGTGATCACGGACGCCAGTCTCCTGGGCTGGGCGCCGTTTTTCTTCACCACCGGGCGCAAGGCACCTGGACGAAGCAGGAATCCTCCCTTCAGATCAATGTTCTGGAGATTCGGGCCATTTATTTGGCTCTTCTGGCCTTTCAGAGATTCCTGGCGGGGAATCAGATTCGGATACAATCCGACAATGCAACTGCGGTCGCTTACATCAACCACCAGGGAGGCACTCTCAGTCCTCAGGCCCTCGCAGAGGTCCATCATATCCTACAGTGGGTCGAGGACAACGACTCGTCCATCTCGGCAGTACATATTCCCGGAGTGGACAATTGGGAGGCCGACCTATCTAAGTCGGCAAGGTATGGACGCAGGAGAATGGGCTCTCCACCCAGATGTCTTTCTACACATTTGCGACAGATAGGGCACACCAGACGTGGACCTCATGGCCTCTCGGTTGAACGACCAGGTTCCGCTTTTCATGTCTCGCTCTCGGGACAGCAAGGCTGTGGCGGCGGACGCTCTGGTCCAGGATTGGTCCAGGTTTCGCCTTCCCTACGTGTTTCCGCCATTTCCTCTATTACCCAGGGTTCTACGGAAACTCAGGATGGAATGTCGTCAAGCCCTGCTCATCGCCCCAGACTGGCCCAGGAGGGCCTGGTATCCGGACCTGTTACAGCTCTCGACGGGGAATCCGTGGAGGCTCCCACTCCGGCCAGACCTTCTGTCTCAAGGGCCGTTCTTCCACCACAATTCTGCGGCCCTCAGCCTGACTTTGTGGCACTTGAAGACTGGTTGCTGACATCTTGTGGCTTTTCTTCTGAAGTCGCCGCAACCATGAGACAAGCCAGGAAACCCGCATCGGCAAAGATTTACCGTAGGGTCTGGAAGATCTACTTTTCTTGGTGTCGTCTCAACAAACAGTCTCCCTGGCCTTTCTCTCTTCCAACCCCTCTTGATTTCCTTCAATCTGGGTTGAATAAGGGTTTGGCTCTCAGCTCCTTAAAGGGTCAGATTTCCGCTCTGTCTGTGCTTTTCAACAAACGTCTGGCTAACCTGCCTCAGGTCAAAACGTTTGTACAAGGGGCAAATCACATTGTTCCCCCCTACAGACGTCCTTTGGACCCCTGGGACTTTAATATGGTTCTCGCGGCCTTACAGAAGCCGCCTTTCGAACCCCTGAGAGAGGTGTCCCTCTCTAGACTTTCCCAGAAAGTTGCCTTTCTTGTGGCCATTACGTCTTTGCGAAGAGTTTCGGAGTTGGCAGCTCTGTCTTGCAAATCCCCTTTCCTGGTGGTTCACCAGGATAAAGTAGTGTTCCGACCTGTGGCGGAGTTCTTACCGAAGGTGCTTTCTCCGTTTCACCTGAATCAAGATATTATCCTGCCGTCCTTTTGTCCTAATCCCGTTTATCAGTATGAGAAGTCTCTGCATACTTTGGACCTGGTCAGGGCTGTCAGGATTTATGTCTCCTGCACGGCTGCTTTTCGCCGCTCGGATGCCTTGTTCGTGCTCACGACGGGCGAGAAAAAAGGAACACAGGCCTCCAAGTCCTCCTTGGCTTGGTGGATCAAGGTTCCCATTCAGGAAGCCTACCTTCTCTCTGGTACACCTTTACCTGCAGGGATTAAGGCGCATTCCACAAGAGCTGTGGGTGCCTCGTGGGCCTTACGTCATCAGGCCACGGCTCAACAGGTGTGTCAGGCGGCCACTTGGTCTAGCCTACACACCTTTACAAAACACTATCAGGTTCATGCATATGCTTCGGCTGACGCTAATGTGGGCAGACGGATCCTTCAGGCGGCGGTCGCTCACATTTGAAGTTACTGTCTTGCTTGGGTCTCTTCCCACCCAGGGATAGCTTTTGGACATCCCAATGTCTGGGTCTCCCAATGGAGCGAAAAAGAAAGAGAATTTTGTTTACTTACCGTAAATTCTTTTTCTTCTAGCTCCTAATTGGGAGACCCAGCACCCACCCTGTTGGCGCTTTGGGCGTTGTTATTTTATTGAGTGACTGGTGTTGTGCATGTCGCTCTATAGGCCCTGTTGGCCGACAATGTTTAGCCGGACCTTTTGGTCTTGGTGTGGGTTCTATCCTCCTTCCTGCTTGTGCACCGAACTGATGGGATTTCTCCTAGAGGGGGTGTATAGGCAGTAGGGGAGGAGTTACACTTCTTGTTTTAAGTGTAATACTTTGTGTGTCCTCCGGAGGCGGAAGCTATACACCCAATGTCTGGGTCTCCCAATTAGGAGCTAGAAGAAAAAGAATTTACGGTAAGTAAACAAAATTCTCTTTTTTTTTTTTTTTTTTTTTTTTTTTTTATAAATGTCATCCTGGGATCACGTTTTTCTGAAAGGGCATAACCCCTTTAATGTTTTTCCCTAAGAAAAACTAGTGTATGGTTTATATACGAATATAACTTCATACCAGATATTATGATGCCAAAACGTGGAGTATTTAGAGATTGGCAAGTGTTTCGTCCCCAGAAGAAGCCTGAATAGAGATGAAACCAAGGTTTGGGCTGTTTTTGTAGTTTTCTTTAGGATCTCACTATTTTTAACTCTACTTTTTTGAGTATGTACTATTAAATTCTTTTTTTTTTTTTTTTTTTTTTTTATTTTTATTGTGAATACTTCAGTAATAAAAGTGAGGAGGTGATTCGGAGACTTCAATAGGAAGTTGAACTTTACCATAAAAGTGGGTACGGGAGGAAGGACAATTGGAACTTTTTTAGCTCTTGCCCCACAGTGGACTTTCTGGCACATTGTTTTTTTTTTATCCCATTAAGGGTGGTGAGTGACACATCTGGGTGAAGTGGAGGACAGATTGTATACAGACATTAGAGCTGGAGATCACAGAATATAGGAGTATGCAGACATTACAGCTGGGATCTCAGAATATAAGAGTATACAGACATTACAGCCGGCGATCACAGAATATAAGAGTATACAGATATTACAGCTGGGGATCACAGAATATAAGAGTATACAGATATTACAGCCGGGGATCACAGAATATAAGAGTATACAGACATTGCAGCTGGGGATCACAGAATATAAGAGTATACAGACATTACAGCCGGGATCACAGCTGATCTTTCTGCAATTAAACACATTTCATTCTCTAAAAACTTTTTGTATCTCCAAAGAATCAGCTGTAATGTCTGCATACTCTTATATTCTGTGATTCCTGGCTGTATTGTCTGTATACTCTTATATTCTGTGATCCCCAGCTGTAATGTCTGTATATTCTTATATTCTTTGATCCTCAGCTGTAATGTCTGTATACTCTTAAATACACATTGATAAGAATATCTCTGGAGTGGAACATTCTTTTTCACACATCCAATTGTGAAACTTATTATTCTAAGATCTATTAATTAAAATGTACAATTGCTCATGGCAAAAAAACTTTTCAGTTTCACAACAGTTTAAGGGGTTGTCTGTAAGAACTAGGGTAGCAGATAAGAGTTAAAGATCCAAATTCAGTCTCCTACATATGATGATGCATAGAGGCCCTACCCCTTTAAATAAAATTGAGCTGTAATACCCCATTCGGCCTCTGTGGTTAGAGTGGTGCTGTTTCTCATATTTTCATGGTTCCATTACCTGGCCGTCATTCAGATGAATGAATATGAGGACTAATAAAAACAGACTGGAGAACACTGACTAGGCCAGGTATTACATTTTTGATTTTTAATCCCTTCAATCTGGTAAAATGGCGGCCTTGATGGATTTACATAAATCAAATTGCTAAACTAAAATCCAACTCTGATGCATTTGATTTGTATGGAATAGTTTCTCATTGGCGATGTGTAAAGTATAAGCATTAGTGATCAGCAGACACTACAATGCTCAGGTGCTCGTTACGAGAACCGCGACTCGAGCACCAAAGTATAATGGAAGTCAATGGAGAATTTGAGTTTCCCATTGATTTCCATTATACTCAGGTACCCATCTGAGCATCCAACTATTCATTACGGGAACCGAGCACCCTTACACGGTAGTGCTCACTCATATACTAGATCTGCGAGTGTAGTGTGCATATGCCCAGGAGAGCCCCCCAGACACACATTCTGCGCAGAGGTCCTGTGCGGTCAACATCCACCCCGATATTTATATATTCGTACAAGGTGGTCATTGCAGAAGTTACCACTAGGAGGAGCTGTTTGCTCATGTTACAAGTTGACTTAGGACAATAAGTAAAAAAAAATATTCAAGTGTGAAGAATCCTCTAATGTCACATGCCTTCACCAAAAAAATGCAGTTTTCTACTGTATTAGACAATAAGAGCTTTAAAAAAAAGTATGTGAATCCCCCTTAAATATAGATGATCTGGTTATTTTTATACATGCCGTGCTGGGGAAGATTCCAGACGGACACAACCTGCCGTCAGCCGCCTTCTTCGCGACTTCCATCAATATGATCGTTTTTCAATCAGCTTCTGTTCACAATTCCTTTCTGTGACCCGAGAGACCTGACCACTAGACACAGCGCGTTCTATCATCACCTATTGACCTGACTGATAGAGGAGAAGCTGACCGTGGCGTATCTGATGGAGATGAAGGAGAGTTGATTCTATGTTTCTAATATTACGTTGACATGATGACTTCTGTTTCTAGTGCAGGTTACAACAATGCACCAAAGCCGTCATATTGTGGACCCGACTGCCTTGCTTGTCCCATCAGGATCCCATTACTATGTGTGACTTGGCAAGAATAACAGAGTATGCAATCAAAAATGATTCAACCCCTGATGGAGGTGTGGCATCCCAGGGTCCACAATGATAAGCTTGGAAGCAAGGGAAGGCACCCATCTCAGGTAAAACACATGCACAACATCTCTCCAACTCCAGGCCAGAATGGGGAGCTCTATACTCGAGTTCAGGGCAGGTCCCCTATAAATTCTGGTCTGGGGGAGGGGTCAGGCAGTTCAGTTCCTAAGAGGACTGTAGAAGACATTCTACAGACAGTAGTCGCGCTAGGCTCGTCCTAGGTTTCTGACTAGCCAGTGTGAGAGACTCGCGGTGAGGCTCTGAGGGAAGTGGAGAGAAGGAGTGAGGAGTGGAGCAGTGCCAGCTCACCTCAGCACCTAGCGCAGTACAGACACCGGAGTCCGAGGTCGCCAGGGACTTCATACCCAGCAACCAACACCAGAGGGCGGGTAATTCTAAGTTGCTCACCCACCAGAAAGGCTAGGCGACACAGCCGCAATACCGAGCTCAGGAGACGGAGTGAAGGAGAGTAGCACAAAAAGGGCTCGAGCCACCTGTCACACAGCCAGGACAGACAAGAGAGGAGAGGGTCGCAGCACAGCTTCAAGCAGCCAGGGCCCGCCAAGAGCAGCACAGCAGGGAGGCCTCAGCACTTGCCAGGTGTGGAAAGCCCAACTTACTTCCAGGCTACGGACCACTAACACCACTTGTGAACTGTGCCTTGGATGAACTGTCGTTGACTTCAGTAAAGGTAAAGGAGACTGATACCTCTGTGTGTGTCAGTTATTCCGTACAGTGAGTCCTTGCACCCCCAACGAGCCCTGCCTATTCACTGACTTTACGGTTGCCCTGGGGACCTGCTCTTCCCCTTTAGAGCTATCTCCGCTGCTACTCCCATCATTCCCAGAGGTCACGACTGCAGCATCGGCTATACCAGCCGCATTCCACGGGGGAATCATTACACTTTTTTTTTCTTTCCTCCATTTTTTTTACAATCCCCTTTTTACTGCTCGGCCGACGAGGGGATCACGGACCGCGTTACGCCACTGTGACTTCCCCCAGCTCCCAGATAACGACGAGAGGGCCCGGTTCTGAGGACCCCGCTGTTCCCGCCAGGGGTGAGATGGAGGCTTTAAAAAAAGCAAAATATGTGAACCCCAAGCAGCTTGGGACTGGCGTTGTGGCTGGGATATTATTTCCCTGCTTTTTTCTGGTCTCGGCACTTCACCTACAAATCTTAATTGGACGGTTTAAGTAACTAACTGAATTTGTTGCATATTTTCCCTACATTTTACAGTTGATTTGATTCACAGGAATGCAGCCCGCCTGATCTAATAGCAGGGCGTGACCAATAGGCTGCTCTGACACTATGCTTCACATGCACCTGAGTGGCAGAGCCCTATGGTAACCTCGTGTCTATAAATGCCACCAGTCACCTCCCTGACAGCATGGGAAGACGCTGGTGCCACAACCGCCCCCATCTGTGGGTTGTAGGTGATTGAGCACTGGTATACAGACACCTGTGTTGCCTCTCAGAGGAGCTAGCAATTTTTTGGTGAGTTTTTCTGATTTTATGTCCTATTTCGGTGAATCTTCGAGTGGAGCTAGTGTCAGGTCGCCCCAGCACCGAGCACAGGAATAGACACAGGAGTCCAAGGTGAGGGACTTTATACCCAGCAACCAACACCAGAGGGCGGGTGATTCCAAGTTGCTCACCCACCACAAGGTCAGGAGACACAGCACCAGAGAGCTCAGGGAGATGCAGTCAGAAGAGAGTAACGTAAAAAGGGCTCAAGCCGCCTGTCATACAGGCCAGGGACGGAATGAGAGAGGAGAGGGTCGAGCATAGCTTCAGGCAGCCAGGACCCACGAGACCAGTGCAGTAGCGGGCCTCAGAACTCGCCAGGTGTGGAGAACCTCAACTTTCTCCCAGGAATTGGGATCCCTAACACAGCTTGTGAACTGTGCCCTGGACAAACCTGCTACTTTCTTCAGTAAAGATAAAGGAGACTGCCACCCCTGTGTCTGTCGGTTATTTCGTACACTAAGTCCTGAAACCCCAACAAACCTATCACCTCCATAGACTTTATGGTTGCCCTGGGGACCCGTTCTTCCCGTGGAGAGCCAAACCATCACAGCTGCTACCCCATCATCCCCAGAGGTCCCGACTGCAGCAGCGGCTATACCGGCCGCCTTACACAGGTGACATCACAACACAAACTCTTTTATTTTACTTTTATTTTTATTTTCAACCCTAATTCAAACTCCCCTTTTTACTGACCACCCAACAAGGGGACCACGGACCGGGTCACGCTACAGTGACATCCCACAGCCCCGACGACATCGAGAGGACCCGGCTCCGAGTACCTCATGGCCCCCGCTGGGGTGAGTCACACTTAGAATTTCACTGAGCTTAGAATTTTTTCTCAAGTTTGTCAGCACATTACATAAAAACATGAATGGTGTAATTCAAAACTATACCTTGTGCCGCACAAAACAAGCCAGAGTATGTCTATAGCACCTGCAAGAAGGTGGAAAAGAAGGAAAATGGAAAATCACTTAATCATTAGGGATGGGCGAATCTACTCGCTAGGACTCGTTACTCGGCGAGTAGTAAGGGACTCGCAGGACTCGGTACTCTGCGAGTTTCCCAGTGATTACTCGCACGAGTCCAATGCAAATCATTGGCAAACGCTGACAAAACTAGGATTGCCATTGTTTGCATTAGACTCGGCTACTGTGCCAGTGATAGCAGGGAAACTCGCAAAGTAACTGCTGTTTCTTTGTGAGCCGAGTCCAGCTGTCTTCTCTGTGCAGCTCCAGGGTCCTAGAGCCCGCCTGCTCACAGAGATGATGTAGCAGTGCTGAGATTGTTCTCAGTCTGCTCATTCCCTGTGCATAGACATCTGTATCTATGCACAGGGGATGTAGCAGAGAGGACATTGCGTTTTGGACTGCGTCGGACAGAAGAGGATTTTTTTAATTAAAGATGGAGTCCCTAATGGCTTTTTTTTTTATTTCAAATAAATATTTTTCTCTGTGTTGTGTTTTTTTAACCCTTTATTGGAGATTCTTAGTGGCTGGGTCAAACGTGGCCTGACATTAAGAATCTCGGGCTTAATACCAGCTTGTATAACAAAGCTGGTATTAACCCCTTTATTACCCAGCGTGCTACCGCCACCAGGGCCGCTGGAAGAGCGGGGTTCAGCGCCAGAGGATGGCGCTTCAATGAACGCGCCATCTTCTGGGGCGGCTGCGGCCTGCAATTTGCAGCGGGGGGTGCCCAGAAAGCTTGGGCATCCCTGCGCTGCGGATTCCAGCCCCCAGCTGCTTAGCTGTACCTGGCTAGACATAGAAATTGCGCGGAGCCCCACGCATTTTTTTTTTTATTATTTCATGAATTTCAGAGTCAGAATCTCAGAATTTCATGAAATAATTAAAAAAAAATGCGTGGGGCTCCGCGCAATTTCTATGTCTTTCTTATCTCTTATCTGTGCGAGTTTCCCAGCGATTACTTACAAAGTAAACGAGTCCAATGCAAATAAATGACAAAACTAGGATTGCTTCAGGCTGAAGCTTCCTAGACACATCTGCGATTTGTAAATCTCACACTACTCGCTATTACTCGCTTCCCCATTCATTAACATTGGACTCGCTAGACTCGCAACGAGTAGCGAGTCCTGTGCTCGGACTCGCTAGAGTCAAGCGATTCCGGGTAATTTAGGATTCGCCCATTACTATTAATCATGAATGGTAAGTATGAAAGTTTACGGTGACTTGTCTCCAAATTATCCATATCGATAAAGATGAAGATGATCAATTATCTGTGGGAAGTCTTGGAAATATAAGTGTCCAGTCTGTGGAGACCCCCAATGTCAGATACCAGAGGACACCATCGGAGGTCTGGAGAAGTCCAATCCATTACTTGTCAGAGATGTGATTGTTGGCATTAAGAGGGTGACTACAGAATATTAGGGTGGTTGAAATAATTTTGAGCTCACCTAGTGAGGTTAATTCCATAGGTCTGGATGATCAGCATGAACTGAAGCCGATGGCACAGACTTGTGCAATGACACTTGGAAAGGCGAGGATCAGGACACCAGGGTATACTAGATGGCAGAGAGACACATGGAGCAGGGCACACCTAAAGATACAGAGCCTGGAGTGTAGACAAATAGAGGAACTGAAGATAGTTTAGGAGCTGCAGCAAGTCTTAGTAATGTGATCAGTGCCGGAGAACAGTGTTTAGCTTATGGCAAAAGAACGGTTGAATCGCCGATGGCAGCAAAGATGAACAGGCAAAATTATATGTGTGAACAAGCTAGATGTGCTTACAGCAGATGAAGAGTTAATCAGCAGGTCAGAGACAGGACCTAGATGGTTTATAGCAGGAGAACGATTGAATAGCCGAAGGCAGCAAAGATGCCCAGTCCGCCTAATTTGTAGAGAATATCCAGTCTCATGCAGCATCCTAGAAGTGTGAACAAATCTAGTAAAGAGTTATGCTTACAGCAGATGAAGGGTTAATCAACAGCTAAGACCCAAGATCTAGATGGTTTATGGCAGATGAAGGGTTGAATAGGCGATGGCAGCAGAGATGAACAGGCAACACAAAGCTACTCTATACTTGGGCACTCATGGAGTGTCAGAGACACTCAAGTGCTTCCCCAGGAGGTATTTCAGTACTCCTTGAGTTATGCACCTCTCTTATGATATACCTTGATAACACTTTCTTCTTTGGGTTTGCCCTATATACCATATCTGATACCTAAATTCTGCTTGTCCTAACCCCTGGTGATGCCATTGATCCATAATCTGTGACTCCTTTCTTGATTCACAACACTTTCTTAGTACTGCAACATCGGTGATTCTCTATCTTGACCTCTTTGTCCTAGTTTGCCTTATCTATGTCTCCTTGGAAGACCTAATATTTCCGTTGTTATTTGACTTAGAGAATTCCTTATGTTAAGTCACTTTCTTTTCTACTCACTGACTTGCAGTCTATTACAGGGTCATTGTACATTGTTACTTGAATAAACTCATTTGAGACCTCGTCCCCAGTATCAACACTGGTAAATTACTCCCTATATTATAGATCGACCTATATAGTCAAGAATCAGTGAACACAGTCCACCACCTACACCAGTCCTCTCTCTGGAACCCGTTAGGTCACCAAACTCCTCCATCCTTCCCTTAGTCCCCTACTCTTTCACATTTAGCTTGCTTCACATTCTTCAATGCACATGCCTCCACCGTCATCACAGACCAATCGTCATAGTACCGGATTGGTGAACAAAAAACAGACACCCAACACAATCAAGTGAATTTTTGCTTTGCAATTACATTAATGCCCATGTCATTGTGTTTGACAATTTCTGTATAATAGAATCTTGTGAAAGGCCGAGGTCGGCTGAAACGTTGGATCAGTGTTCAATTACTGTGTGGCAATAAAGAGGACATGTTTTTGTCACGTGCAAACTTGTGGTAACTATTATTTTACAATTGGTGTGCCCGGACACATTGTAAAGCCTGATAGCTGTGCTCTGTCCTTGGTATTGAGTGTCTGTGCCATACTCCATGGTTGGACAATGAGTTTTGTGATGAGCAACATTTGTCCCTCATGTATCCCTTCTATCGAAAAGCAAAAGACAATCCCTACCCGCTATAGACCTAGAGCAAGAATGTAAAGGGCCAACACTGGAATTGGAGGGTGATTACTAGAAGAACTAGAGTTGTTGTAGACCTCAGCTTATCCACATTCTTTCCGTCCCTATAACAAGAAGTCTTTTTTTCCCATCAAAATAATGGACACCTTGCAGAAAGTGTCACCAGTGATAGAGACTAATGAATGCTCAGGACTGTGGCTCCTCTAGGGGGTTGTCCACTTTATCCTTATTTCAAAATAATGTGTTGTAAACAATATTTTGGCACTTACTAATACATATTCCAGGTTCTCCTCCTTCCTCACCGCCTGCACAACTCTTTCGCTCTCCAAATGGCCGCTGATTGGCCAACATTGATGAGACTGGTACATCAGCCTCCATAAATAGGGAAACGCTGCACACGGGGACACTTGCACACATACCAAAGCAAACCAGATCTGTAAAAATAGGCTAAGAAACATACATTTCAGTGCTATTTTTGCCAAAGTTTCAAGGGCAAACACATTAGTAATTTTAAAGGGGTAAATCCCATCTTCATAGCTGAATACGTTTGGATAGTGCTTCGATATACCAGCACTTTTGCAATTTACTGCTTTTTAAAATGTTCCTTCATTCTTGAGATATTAACACTTTTCCTTTGTTTACGTCTTGTTACTGTTACGCCCGAGCGGCATGGAGATGTTAAGTGGACTCACTGGACCACTGGTGGAGCAGTGGTAGCGTAATATCCCATACTCAAGAGACAGGAGAGTGACTTTAGTAAAACCAAGGATATTTATTAAGGAAGGTTTTACTTAGAAGATTGTGCCTGAGAGGAGGACCCTCTGGATTGCAAAACCAAACTCTTGTAACGGAGCACCAATGAAGTGTTCCCTATGCAGGGATACCCGTGGTACAGCACCAGGAGGTCTAAATGTCACGAATCCTAGACCAGAGTGGTGACCCATACAAACTGGACGGTAGAGATGGAGAAACTACAATGGCTCTGTTGGTGGAGAGGACCCTGGGAGCT
>JARQOC010000009.1:6898808-6958326 GCA_033576535.1 Allobates femoralis
GCAGGCCTGGGAGTGGAGCGAGTTATTCGGCTCATCCCAGGGCAGAGCACCAGAAACGGACACTGGAGTCTGAGGTTGTGAGGGTATTCCAGGCCCAGCAGCCAAAACCAGAGGACGGGAGATTTCAAGTCTCCCGGCCACAGCAAAGCAGCATTGGAGAACTTAGGGCAGCTGCCAGAGGAATGGTGCCCGGGAAGGGCTCAAGTTTCCTGCTACACGAGTGGGAGACTTAATAGCAGGAAGAGAGGGTCGCAGCTTGGCTACAGGCAGCCAGGACCAGCAAGGAGTAGTGCAGCAGGGAGGCCTCAGAACTCACTGAGTGAGGAGATCCCCGACTTGCTTCCAGGCCACCCGGATTCCCAACATCTCCTGTGGACAGTACCATGGTCTGAACCTGCTACTACCACTAAAGGTAAAGGAGACTACACACTGTGTGTCTGTTGGTTATTCCGTGCCCTCAGTCCTGCACCCCCAATGGCCTACTGACCCACCCCAGGGCCGTGGGGTACCCGGTTCCGGGCGTTGATTTACTGGGGGATGCCACAGGTGACCTGTGCCCGGACCCGTGGCCCTGGTGGTCGCTGAAAAAGGGGTTAAATAAAACTAAAAATAAAATGAAAGGAGTTCAGGACGCCACCTACGGTATCCGGTAATGATACCAGCGCTGCTTGCAGACCTCCTGGGATGATGAAAAGGCAGCTAGTTAGTAAAGCTCCCCGTAGGTGGAGCGGAAACCCGGGGGCAGTGATGGATGAATAGAGAACTCACACAGAGAGGCGGCTCGTCAGGTGGAGGTGCAGGTTGACAGTCTGTGGGAACAAAAGTAAGGCTCCTCCGGCACATGCTAAATAAACACCCCACACAGTCTTTGTCTCTGAACCGGGCTTTACTGGTGACTCAGGCAGCAAACAGTCTTTACACACAGTCAACGGGTATTACTGGTCTGATTAGTCACCCACCAGAAGATTAGGATGTCTCACTGGGGACCCTCTGTGATATACCCGCTTAGTCCTTTCATCTGTCTTTACTGCGCTTTCCAACTGTTCCTTCCTTGTGCTCCCGCGCACAGAGCCCTCCGCCAGTCTCCACGGATCCTTATGGACAGTTCCTGTCTTGAGGCCTCCAGATCCTATTCGGGGCTTTAGGGAAATTATGCCAGGTGTTGGCCGTGACCCCTGAAGTCCGTGCCCTCTGGTTCTGTGGCTCAGGGATAAACGCCCACACCACCTCGGAGTCGGTCCTTTGGTTCTGGACTGGATTCTTCCAGACGGGAGTCGTACCGGTCTGAATTTGGGTGCAACTCAACACCCTAGGATCTCCTTCTTTCTCCGGGCCACCTGTAGTTAGGTGCCCTCCACTCCGCTTCTCGCAGGTTCCCGTTCAACAGTTTCTCCTCTCACTAACTTTCCCGCTCTCCATTACCCACCTAAGCTCCTCCCACCAAGACCGGTTTCCTAGTAACGGATTAACCTATTGGTCCCTTGACCTAAAGTGTGTGGATGCGTGTAATGAGGGTCCCCTATTGACGTCCCAGTCCCCTGGTCACAGGGATACTACACACTCTGGTCTGGGTGCTGTACCCCTCCGTGGCATCCCGACCAGTGGGGCGCCACACTACTACCGCCATAGACTTTACCGGTTGCCCTGAAGAACCGTTCCACCCTTGGGGAGCGAAACCACCAAAGCTGCATTCCTATCGTCCCCAGAGGTCCCGCAACGCAGCGTCGTCTCCAATAGTCGAACACCACAGGTGGCATCATGACCACTATCCCTAAATCCCTATTTCCCAAACTTTTATTGACACTGCCAGGGTCACAGTATCGACCCCCGTTACTCTTCAGCAGAACTGTTGCCCGGTTCCAAGTACCCCATGGCCCTGGGGGGCGTGTCACTTACACATTGCCTGAATTGTACCAATTTTCAATGCAGTTGAGGAGGGTCACAGAGTTGTTAGAGGGTGGGTGCGCCGTCTTCCATTAAGCTCATCATGGTGCAGCATATAGGTATGTACATTATGCTGGAAACTTGGTACAAGAATGGGACAAGGGTTTTGAGAAATTCCTCAAAATTATCCTCATGGTGATATTTCCTAAATATTTCAGCACCCTCCGATGTATTTCTTGGATGTCAGACTGCCTGCTCCTTGTGCTCTATGTTTGCCCGCGCAACCGGAAATTGGTTGTTCAGTTGATTCTCTCTTGTTTTGGAGACCAGAACCAACATAGGAGTCGCGGCTAATTTACCTCTCCAAGGATGTATCTCTCGAATGACATTAGCTGGCCGGCGACATCTTCCTCATCTTCACCCTCATCAAGATTGTCATCGGTTCTGTAGATAAATTAGTGGATAGGGTGACTTGGACAAGTAGAGTACAAACTATAAGTTAAAAGAAAACATTTACGATGGGTGGTCTTCAATAAAAGTTTTACTACAGCACTAAAACATTCCTCATATGTCTTTCTACATAAAAGTGCTGCAAATGAGTGTGGCGCTAGCATTCCAGTCCCACACTCACTTGCCCGGACCTCAGCCTCGGTGTGTCCCTGCGCTGATGTCCCTGTAGTCTCCTCTCCCTCACTTAGCAGAGATACTGATGCCATTATCTCTTCGGTTGGTTGCTCAGTCCCTTGCACTGCTGCGTTGCCACCCACATGTGGATCATACCTTGCTTCTCCTCTGCGGCTGCCCACATATGTTTTGGCCCCCAGCTCCTGCTGAGGTCCTTAGGCCCCAAGACCTGCACTTGTCTTACCAGTGCTCCTGTTCTCTAGCCTAGAGTGTGCAAGTGTGCACTTCCCCCTTTCTTAAAGGGGTGGTGCGCACACCTTGAATTGGTGTCTCCAGCCTATTCATGAGAAGCACTGGGTATTTAAAGATCCTTTTCCCTGTTGGCTGTCCCCTGAGCAACTCATTATGTTTCTAACCTACTTCTGTGTGTTGGTCCAGCCATGGGCGTACCCAGCGTGGGGCAGGGGGGGCAGCTGCCCCCCCCAAGAGGCTGCCCCCCCTCATGAGGAAGGGGTGAGCGCAGCACTGTGTGCGCGCTGCGCGCACCTAGTGTACTAGGATGGATGGTTTCGCCGCTGGCATTGCCCACATGTACTGTGACACTGCCTCTCCCCCGGTCCCCGGCGCTGAGAGCGATCACGCTGCAGGAAGCCGCTGGGAGCTCTGCTGCTTCCTGTTGCGTGATAGCTCTGAGTCCAAGACAAGTCCTGCTACAGTGGAGGCGGCTGCGGTGCTGGCGGCTCCTCCACCCTGCCGGCCCCGGGGCCCCCCATGGACCCGGAGAATGGAGGATCAGCCGGCCCTGAAGGATGGACCTGATGCGGCTGGTGGTGGAGCTCACTGCTCTGAGGGAACCTGGCCTGAGCCAGCGCCAGGTGAGGGAAACTGTGCAGCACAGTGCAGGGGATAGGGGACAGAGGAGCAGGGTCCCGAAGAGAAGAGGCCAGGGGGGCAGAAGGACTGGAACAGCAGGACAGAGGAAAAGAGGCCAGGGGGGCAGAGGAGAAGAGGCCAGAGGGGAAGAAGGATGGGAACAGGGGGGCAGAGGAGAAGAGGCCAGGGGGCACAGAAGAAGAGGCCAGGGGGGCAGAAGGACTGGAACAGCAGGACAGAGGAAAAGAGGCCAGGGGGGCACAGAAGAAGAGGCCAGGGGGCAGAAGGATGGGAACAGGGGGGCAGAGGAGAAGAGGCCAGGGGGGCACAGAAGAAGAGGCCAGGGGGGCAGAAGGATGGGAACAGGGGGGCAGAGGAGAAGAGGCCAGGGGGGCACAGAAGAAGAGGCCAGGGGGGCAGAAGGATGGGAACAGGGGGGCAGAGGAGAAGAGGCCAGGGGGGCACAGAAGAAGAGGCCAGGGGGCAGAAGGATGGGAACAGGGGGGCAGAGGAGAAGAGGCCAGGGGGGCACAGAAGAAGAGGCCAGGGGGGCAGAAGGATGGGAACAGGGGGCAGAGGAGAAGAGGCCAGGGGGGCACAGAAGAAGAGGCCAGGGGGGCAGAAGGATGGGAACAGGGGGGCACAGGAGAAGAGGCCAGGGGGGCACAGAAGAAGAGGCCAGGGGGGCAGAAGGATGGGAACAGGGGGGCAGAGGAGAAGAGGCCAGGGGGGCACAGAAGAAGAGGCCAGGGGGGCAGAAGGATGGGAACAGGGGGGCATAGGAGAAGAGGCCAGGGGGCACAGAAGAAGAGGCCAGGGGGGCAGAAGGATGGGAACAGGGGGCAGAGGAGAAGAGGCCAAGGGGGCAGAGGAGAAGAGGCCAGGGGGGCAGAAGGACAGGAACAGCAGGACAGAGGAGAAGAGGCCAGGGGGGCAGAGGAGAAGAGGCCAGGGGGGCAGAAGGACAGGAACAGCTGGACAGAGGAGAAGAGGCCAGGGGGCAGGCAGAGGAGAAGAGGCCAGGGGGGCAGAAGGACAGGAACAGGAGGACAGAGGAGAAGAGGCCAGGGGGCAGAAGGACAAGAACAGCAGGACAGAGGAGAAGAGGCCAGGGGGGCAGAGGAGAAGAGGCCAGGAGGGCAGAGGAGAAGAGGCCAGGGGGGCAGAAGGACAGGAACAGGAGGGCAGAGGAGAAAAGGCCAGGGGTGCAGAGGAGAAGAGGCCAGGGGTGCAGAGGAGAAGAGGCCAGGGGGCAGAGGAGAAGAGGTCAGGGGGGCAGAAGGACAGGAACAGGGGGACAGAGGAGAAGACAAGTTGTAGTTCTCCTGGGCGGGCTCAATGTTCTCCCGCCGCTTGTCTGTGGTTAGTGTGCCTCATCTGGGACATCCTCAGCTCTGTGCTGTGCACAGACAATGTACCACCATGTCCCCAGCTCCGTCCTGTGCACAGTGTACCACCATGTCCCCAGCTCCGTGCTGTGCACAGTGTACCACCATGTCCCCAGCTCCGTGCTGTGCACAGTGTACCACCATGTCCCCAGCTCCGTGCTGTGCACAGTGTACCACCATGTCCCCAGCTCCGTGCTGTGCACAGACAGTGTACCACCATGTCCCCAGCTCAGTGCTGTGCACCGTGTACCACCATGTCCCCAGCTCCCTGCTGTGCACCATGTACCACCATGTCCCCAGCTCTGTGATGTGCACAGTGTACCAGCATGTGAATCATATACTGTCGCAGCATGTTGCAACTTTTTTCTCATCCTGAATCTGGATGAGAAAAAAGCGTCCGAAACTCGCCAATCAGCTATTAGGGTACCTTTGCACACGGCTACATTTGTAGCTTGTCACCAGGTAACTTACTGGTTGCAGTGAAATCATGGATACATGGTTCTATCTTGTTGCTGTGTACAAATGGAATCATGTATCCATGATTTCACTGCAACCAGTAAGTTACCTGGTGACAAGCTACAAATGTAGCCGTGTGTAAAGGTACCCTCAGAGATTGATTGCAATGCGAGAAAATCACGTGTTGCACTCATCAGAGTTTCACGCCAGTGTGTCCGTACCCTAATACTGACATCCATATAGAAATCCTACTGGTATGGGGAGGATTTATGGCTGTTAGTACTCCATACTTCTTGTTATTAACCAGTTAATGCTCTCTTGTCCACCACACTGCAGTGTCAAAAGAGGACGACAGCGAGGCAGACAGCAACATGGCATCAGAGAGCCCCTGACCTCGATATAGAAGATCCTCAGATCCCGGTATTGTGACATAATATTAAGAATAAAGTTTTTTGCATTTATATTACACTATGAGCCCCCCATAGGGGTCCCATCTCATATACAGCCCCCATAGGGCTCCCCAGTGGCATAACGAGTCTGATGGGCCCCGGTGTCCAATTTTACAACCTCAACGACCATGGCTTGCCCCCCCCTAGTTTTGATCCTGGGTACACCCATGGGTCCAGCCTATTGCTCTGCTTAACCTTTATCCAGTACCAGTTCTGCATGATACCCGTTCTGTGCCTGCTGATGACTCTGAACTTCTGTGCCTTCCCAAGTATGTTTCTGTACCTATCCTGTCTGTGTCCGGCTCCATACCAGCCTCTGTCTTGACCCTGAAGTCCTGTGTCCTGCACCTGCCAAGCCTCTATCCTAAACCCGAAGTCCTGTGGTCTGCACCTGCCAGTGTCCTGCACCTGAAGTCTTGTGTCCTGCACCTGAAGTCTTGTGTCCTGCACGATGACATCTACCTGATGTTCATGAGGCACCCCCAGGCCGTGGGGTACTCAGGAACTGGATCGCTGCTGCTGTCTCTGGGGAGTCACGGGGGTAGTGACTTGAAAAAGGGGATATGTACAAGGGAGGTTGTTGTGACGCCACCCGTAGTATGTGGTCAGTGGGACTACCGCTGCCGTATTCCTGCTGGGGGACAGTGATGAGGAGCAGCGTAGAAGGTAAGCCCTCCACGGGTAGGGCTGGGTGTCCTCGGGGCAGGTGTAGTGTAAGGGTTGCGTACTCTGGATGCTGCACCGACTCTTCTTCCGCAGTTTCTCCAGCCAACACGCAGGGACAGCAGGGATGTGGCGTGGAAAAGTAACAGTCTCAGGCACTTTTGAGCTTACCAGGTACTTTACTGTTCAAGTTCTTAGCAGACAGGTTATAATTCACAGTTCTCAGTTAAAGTACTTACACCTATCCGGGGACCCGGATTTTACTGCAGCTCAGACGGCTCCTCTGCGTTGCCTCCCTCAAAGTACCTTTCAGGCCCTGCTTGTCTCTCTCTCTTTCCTCGCTCACGGGTTCAGTCTGGCTGTCACAGGCTCTTTAGTGATGCTTCCCTCTGCTTTAGGGTCACTAGCCCTAGTATGATGGCTGTGTTCCAGCTCCGTGGTGGTAGGTAGGCCATAGAGTCCCAGCAACACGCCGGTGTGTCTTGTGATTAGGGTCTTAGAATCTCCCCAGTCACCTCTACAGAGCTGGCTCTCTGGCTTTTCTGGCCTCCAGTGACCCAGGTGTGATTTGGGCTGACTAGGCTCCCTCTGTCTCTCCGGTTTATCAGCTCTGGGTCCTCCGGCCAGCTATATTAGTGATGGCTGCCGGGCCCGGTGTTCTCCCACTACTCTGTGGTGTTTAGCGGTAGGGTGTGTCTGCTTGCGGTGCTTCTTCCCTTGCCTCTGTCTCTAGAGCGAGCTTTCTCCTTTGGGAAACTGCCTCCAAGGTTCTGCGTCCTCCAGGGAACCTCTCCTCCTGGGAATCCACTCCTCTAACTGTTCCAGTGCTTTTAGTACTGTTCCTCCACCCACTTGTCCGGGTTCTACCTCTCTCTCCACCTACACTTCTCTAAACTCCTGCCACCTCTTACCCTACATAGAGTCAGTGGCTTAGGATCGGAGTGTATGTTGGTGTGTGGGTGTTTTGTCAACCGTCTTTACCTTGTCTGGCTGCAGTTCAGCCTGTGGTCGCCCTGGTCGCAGGGGCGCCACATCCACCCCTGATAACTTCTATGCTCCTATCTTATGTTTCTTGTTTGGAAGGTGGCATACTCTCTAGCAGTCTGTACTCTATACTTTTATTTGGTATTTTGTGGTTTGTTTTATTTACGTTAGGCACCTTTTCTATCTCGGCACTTCTTCCTTTCTGTAGGTATATTGTACACTTCAGTGACTTCTGATTCATTAGGAAGAAAGTGAAGTACTTAAAGGCCGTTCAGGCAGTACAGGCCTGAGCTGCCACTTTTTAGTCTGTGGTTAGGGCTATTCCAGCCCATGCAAGAACTGGCTGGTCATTTGCAGTGTTTTCAGTGTTTTACCTATTCATTCGGTATGAGTTGATTACACAATGATAACAATGATAATAATCACTGTTTACTTTATGCTGCATCTTCCCAATCACCAGGAAATTGTTCACTTGAAATTGATTACCACGTCCCACAATTAATGTCGGATCATAGTAGACCTCAGACCTGTGTCCCAAATTTTAGGATGACCCTCCACCAATGTCATCATGAATCTAATGAAGGCATGACATCGTTTCTGTGCTACAGTGATAAACCAGCAACCACTTCCAATTTTCTGAAGCGAAAACATTTGGGCAGTAGTAGAGGATTCATCAAACATCTCCAAATAATTGTAAAGTGATATTGGACAGCGTGCACGGATGGTATCCATGGGCTGTCTGATTCTGTCCCTGACCCATAGACTTGCATTGATGAGTTTGATCTAACCCTCGGATCAATATTGATCACGTCTCTGTACTTTTTTGCGGACCACTCGGCCCAAGCAAAAAATTGGACATGTGAGCTACATCATAGACCATCATAGCTACTAGTGCTATCTGTGAAAAAAACCTGGCATCTGAGCAAGCATAAAATGTGATGGATGCCTTTCAACAATCGCTTGCAGGTGCTAATTGTTTTAAAGGGCCATCACCCAAACTCCATCTTAAATGCTGTGGCCAATGTTATCTATGTTGTCACAGTGGCTAGTTGGAGGGTGGCTACCCCTTTTACCCCTAAAGGTACCTTTACACGCTGCCACTGTGGCTAGCAACAGGTATCTACTGCACGTGCACGTTTTTAACGGTGGATACCGATCTCCGATGCCGCATATACACGCTGCCATTGCATGCTCCACTGAAGGTATCTTTGTTCCCCGGAAGTGCCGACGGGTGCCGCGGCTAACTTCCTGTGGAATACCTTTGCTACTTCACACGCCGCTACCACAAAGGAATATGGGTGTACATATTTCGAGCCGTAAGTACATAGGCGTGACAGAGTTGTGTATTCCGTGACGCACAAGCGTTGATTGGACAACGCATTAGCTTCATGATTGGCCAGCCCACGCAGGGAGGCTGGCTAATACATGACACCATTGCAATTGTGTAGTGTGAATGGACAGCTCTTTAAATATGGCGCCCTGTGAAGGGACAGCCAATGGTTACACAGAAGCCCCCACCAATCATCGCTGATGGGGCGCGGTATCCACGAGGCTGTGTCACGCCCCTTGGAAATTCGTAGGCCACGCAAATACCTTGCCTGTGCCCCGTTTACACGCCACCACCATAACAATTGTGCCTTTCTGTTTTTGAGCACGGCTCAGCAACAAGTAATCGAAGCAACTGCTGGACACCGGGAGGAACTGCCCTATTTACATTCCGCCATTTCATAGCAATTTCATGGCAACAGGCACAATTATCCCCGGTGCCAGGCAGTTGCTGCCTTCCAGTGGTGGCGTGTAAAGGTTACATTACCTTTTAAATTGTGCAAAAGTAGTAAAAAAAACATAAAATTGTTCCTAGTGTGATCTTACTGATCTGTACAAAAATGGTAATACACTCTTTGCAAAACAAGGTGAACTAGATCCCAAAAAAGCGATAAATACATTTTTTGCAAAAAAAAAAGTATTAACTAAATACCCTGTTATTGACACTGTGTTTTCTCAGCACTTGCTTTTTACTATTATCCATTACAGCATAGTATTTGTACACGTTTGTTTTACTGCTTTATTGTGATCTAGTTTTCTGGTGGTGTGAACACGGCCTTACAGACCTCTTCACTTTGTGCATGGCTCATTTGTAAAATGTGTAAAATAAGGTGAACAACAAGATAAAAAATATATATATATTAAAAAAAGAGACAAATGGTATGATTTGATTATGATGATGATGATGCAGTTTTTTTCTGGAATGGTCGGATTTGTTTCTTACTCGCATGAAGGTAGTGAGGTTTCTGATTACAGCTCTGTAATGAAGGAGGATTCTTACAAATGAGGATCAGGTTGCAAAGTAAATTGTGTTCAGCTATTCAGAAGCCTCTGATCGGCTGAAGGTAAGGAGGTCACCTCTTCACTTATCCTATGTTTGTAGATAAAGGCGATGGTCTTAGGAAGAAGGAGCTGGACACCTGATCCGGGATCCATTGGGTGCGCCAGTTGAGGATAGCAGCTGTCTTTACTATAAAGGGTCATATAATAAATTAAGTAAATGGATCTTCTCACCGTTCACCAACAGGACTGTCACAAAGCATGGAGGCTGAGTCCACGTCGTACAGCCACGCTTATGAAAATAAGTTTAATTCAAAGAAATATCTGGATACGTTCTATGCAGTGGATCCCGAAACCCAGGACATCGATGAAGAGTCAAAGTTTACTCTGACATTTCTGAATAAAGTTTTCTCTTCAGGTAGGTGAGAATTGGGCTGATATCAGGGGAAACACTATTTCATTGTAAAGGTTCAATATTGTATCAGGCTGTAAAATAAGTCATCAAGTGCTGAAAGGTGTGGATGTGGACACAGACCTGCACATGGATCTGAATGGGTCATACAGCCCCGATTAATGGCCAGTCTGATATTTCCAGAGGTGGCGGAGATGTAACGCCGCACAACTGGGGTTCTCTGGCTTTTTTTATTGCATCCTTCTTAGTTACAGGAAGTAGATAAGAGTTAGGGTACCGTTACACGTCGCAACATTGCATGCAATTACACTTGCAACTTACTGGTTGCAGTGAAATCATAGACACATTGTTCTATTTTGTTGATGTGTACAAATGGAACAATGTGTCCATGATTTCACTGCAACCAGTAAGTTGTAAGTGTAATTGCATGCAATGTTGCGACGTGTAAAGGTACCCTAAGAAATCATCTTATCTGGAAATTAACATCAGAACTAAGAAAAGCAATGATCAAAATAAAAATGACAAAAGTTCAGAACATTAAATTCCTACATGTATGAAACTCTCATGCACAGCATTATATATACAAAGTGGAGGGCTCTGTGGCACTGGAAGTCTCTCCTCTGTCCATTGTCTCTCCCCCCCCCCCCCCCGTGCTCTCTCCTAATGTATGTAAATACATATATTTTTACTTAAACGCCTGAGTTTTTTTTGTATTAATAGTGTTTAATTTCTTGGTCAGAAATGTGTATGGTTTTGCTGTATTTTCTATTGGCAGCGCAGGTAAACCAAGCAGCTACTGGCTGCCGACCTCCGCTGCCTGGTGTTACCTTAACTGGCAATGAATAATACAAGGGTGCCCTGTTTTTTTAATTTAAATAATTAAAAAAACAATTGGACATTGGGCTTCGCTGCATTTTCTATTGCCAGCTAAGGTAACCAGGCAGCTGAGGGCTGGAACTCTGTATGTGTTGAGGCCCAAGCATTCTGGGCCACCCACACTGAAAGCGTGGGAGCGTGGATTGGAGCATGGGGCCGGGAGGAGCGGCATTACATTACTACTATGTGTACATCACATTAGTACGATGTGTACATTACTACTATGTGTACACTACTACTATGTGTACATTACATTACTATTACAGTATGTGTACATCACATTAGTACGATGTGTACATTACTACTATGTGTACATTACATTACTACTATGTGTACATTATTTTACTACTATGTGTACATTACATTGGTAGTATGTTTGCTATGTGTACATTACACTACTACCATATGTACATTACTAGTATGTAACAACGTAACATAGTAACATAGTTTTTAAGGTTTGAGGAAGACCTTAAATCCATCTAGTTAAACCCATAGCCTAACATGTTGATCCAGAGGAAGGCAAAAAAGAATCATGTGGCAACACTAATGGTGGGTTTACACACACCAATTTATCTGTTCAATATCTGAACCAATCTCTGGTTGCAGTGAAATCATGGATACATTGCTCCATTTTGTGGCTGTGTACAACATGGAGCAATGTATCCATGATTTCACTGCAACCAGAGATTGGTTCAGATATTGAACAGATAAATTGGTGTGTGTAAACCCACCATAAGCTCCACATTGGGGAAAAAATTCCCTCCTGACTCCACATACGGCAATCAGACTAATTCCCTGGATCAACGCCCTATCAAAGAATCTAGTATATATAACCGGTAATATTATAGTTTTCAAGAAAGGCATCGAGGCCCTTCTTAAATGTTAGTAGTGAGTCACTCATTACACCATCATGTGGCAGAGAGTTCCATAGTCTCACTGCTCTTACAGTAAAGAATCCGCATCTGTGATTATGATTAAACCTTCTTTCCTCCAGACGTAGAGGATGCCCCCTTGTCCCAGTCTCAGGCCTAAAGCCCCAGTCACACATAACGAGATCATTAGCGATATTGTTGTAACTGTGACGTTACAACAATCTCCCCAGCAATGTCGCTGTGTGTGACATCTAGCAGCGATTGGGCCCCTGCTGTGAGGTCACTGATCACTGCAAAGGGCTCAGGACCATTTTTAGGTCGTTGGTCTCCCACTGGTCAGCACGCATCGCTGCATGTGACAGTGAGAGACCAGCGATCAGTGACCTCACAGGGCTGGTAACCATGGTAAACACCAGGTATCTAGGCAGCGCATGCTGCCTAGATAACCGGTGTTTATCATGGTTACCAGCGCTAAGCAGGGAGGATGCTGGTAACTATAATAAACAGCAAGTATCTAGGCAGTGCGCACTGCCTGGATACCCAGTGTTTATCATAGTTACCAGCATCCTCCCTGCTTACAGGCTGAGCTAAGCGGGGAGGAAGCTGGTAACATCGCTTCCAGTTGTTAGGTGGCTCTCATGTCCTTGATCACTGGGGAGATCTGCCTGTTTGACAGCTCCCCAGCAACCAGATAACAATGCTCCAGCAATCTCGGCAGGTCATTATTGCTGTCAGGATCACTGGAGCGTCGTTGTGTGTGACAAGGCCTTAAGAGTAAAGAGATCATTAGAAAGGTCTCTGTACTGTCCCCTCATATATTTATACATTATTATAAGATCACCCCTAAGCCTTCGTTTTTCCAAGCTAAATAACCCCAAGTTTAATAACCTGTCTTGGTATTGCAGACCCCTTAGTCCTCTAATGACTTTTGTCGCTCTTCTCTGGACCCGCTCTAGTTCAGCTATTTCTTTCTTATAAACCTGAGACCAGAATTGTACACAGTATTCTTTTTTTTTCAAATTCTTTATTTTATATTTTAAACTTGGAAAAGAAAACTGTGTATACAGAGACACATATCAAAACCATTAGTGAAGCAGTTATAGTCACTGAAATACACAGACAAATTACAATGAAAATAGATTCCGCAATTTCCCCGAAACAGACCAGGGGCCAATGTAACTTAGAACAGAACAAACAAAACAAAAACTTCCCATTATAGAGGAAAATCAGAGATGTTACTCACATCTCGAAAAATTTGACAATTTTTGCAGGTCACCGGATTTAAGTGTGCTAAAGAGAGATCTGAAACGCCCTAGTCTTAGTCTAAATGGCACTACACTGGTCAATCTTGTTTTTAATCTTCCTGCGCCCATATCTCCTATGGCTATAGACCTCTTCTTCTATCCCTACCACGCTTCCCCAATTCCCTGTATCTACGGTGTGGTGTCGTTTAGATATTTTGTCCATGGTGTCCAGATTTTCTTGAACTTATCATGGGTCAGAGAGTCCCAGCTCGTCAATTCCTCCAGCCTATACAGATCTCTTATTTTACCTTTCCATTCTTCCAATGTCGGTGGGTCATGTTGCTTCCACTTAAGGGCTATCAGTTGTTTTTCCACCCCCAACATCAAAGGGGCCAACTCATGTTTCTTGGGGCGGAAATTATGCGTAGGAAGGGACAAGATCACTTCCGCAGCTGACAAATCTGTCTCTATTAATTTAAGGGAGCGCATAACCCCCATAACCCTAGACCAAAAGCCGCGAATGGCCGGACAAAACCAGAAGGTATGAGATAAAGTGCCTCGCGCTTTCTCACATCTCCAGCATTGAGGGGAGCTAACGAGTCCTAAGTGATACAGCTTGTCCGGTGTGTAGTACCACCGTGAGAGCAGTTTATATGCCATCTCCTGTGATACCACGCACCGTGAGAAACCATGTGCATTGAGGCACACTCTTCGTCTATCTAGTGCAGAAAGAGTGATGTTCAGTTCAGTCTCCCAAGAGTGTAGGAATAACGGTGCGGTGTTGTCTGTGGTACTCGTGAGATTGGAGTAGAGTTTAGATATGATTTTTGGAACAGGGTGAGAGACCTTCATTAGGATCTCCAACCAAAGCCACTTGGTGTGGGGCTGGGGTAATTTAGAGGTCAATTTCAAGTAATGGGCAACATGAAGGCGTTTTAAATGGTTAAGGGGACGTTTCCTCGCCGCCAACGGCCAGCCGTTAGCACATGGTATTTTTCCTTGTAGCAGGTGTGAAATAGGTTTATGTGGCAGGGAGGACCACAGGTCGTAAGGATCCGTGAAGTCCGGGTCAAAGAGGTAGGGTATTAGTCCTATTGGGATTTTATCTAGAAAATTGCATGTTGGGGAGCGGAGTGGAATCAGTGTACGTCTAGGTTGTAAGGTAGCGAAGAGAATATCCCCCAATCCTTCTGTTGGAAGAGAACAGTCCGTCCATAAATATTTCGCTGCATGTTTTCCCAAGATTTGCATCTCAATGTGTGAGACATGGTCCGCATCCAGCCATCTTATTAATTTCAGCCAATTAGCCAAAAGGATGGCTTGGTGATAGAGAGTTAGATTAGGCAGGCCTGCGCCTCCCTAGCATTTCAGGCGCATTAATAGATTCAGAGGTAATCTGGCCTTTTTGTATTTCCATACAAATTTGCTAATTGATTGGTTAAAGTGATCCTAAACCCAGAAGACAACCCCACATCCCCTTCATACCTATCCATGCAGCTTGTGAACCTGCTGCCATCCATCCCTGTATCTTCCAAAACCGCTGTGGCATTCTTCATAAATCATACTTTTATAATCTCATTTCTGGGCGTTTCACTGCAATTTTAAAGCCGCAGCAGGCGGGCCTGTGTGCCGCTCTCCCCCTCCTTGTTCCTTATTATACACGCCGCCATGGGCGTGCTAAACAACAGAGAGGCGGCTCGCCTCATAGTATGGGCGTTGAAACCGGTATGACGTAATACGCGTCATACCGGTTTCAACGCCCATACTATGAGGCGAGCCGCCTCTCTGTTGTTTAGCACGCCCATGGCGGCATGTATAATAAGGAACAAGGAGGGCGAGAGCGGCACACAGGCCCGCCTGCTGCGGCTTTAAAATTGCAGTGAAACGCCCAGAAATGAGATTATAAAAGTATGATTTATGAAGAATGCCACAGCGGTTTTGGAAGATACAGGGATGGATGGCAGCAGGTTCACAAGCTGCATGGATAGGTATGAAGGGGATGTGGGGTTGTCTTCTGGGTTTAGGATCACTTTAAGAGAGCGGATAAAGGAGGCTGGAAGTCGGTTTGGGATCATGTTCATCACATAAAATACCTTGGGAAAAACATAGGACTTAAACACATTAACCCTACCGAGCCATGACAGGAGCGGGGTATCATATGAACGTAGAAGAGTTTCTATTTGTTGTATCAGTGGGGAGAAGTTATGTTGGAAAACCGTGCTAGGGTCGTCCGTTAAGTATATCCCAAGATATTTGATTTTATGGGGTTGCCATTTGAAGGGAGCTAGGCTCTTCAGGATCTGTACATCTTCTATGGGTGCAGATATATTCAGTGCTTCTGATTTGTTCAGGTTCATTTTGAAATTGGAGAGTTCTCCAAATAAGGAGAAGAGTTCCAGAATTTTTGGGATAGCCAATTTTGGATTAGATAGGAGAAGCAAGAGGTCGTCCGCAAATGCAACCGCCCTCAGCTCCAAACCATTGATCTTCATCCCCTCGATCTCAGACTGTTGTCTAATTGCTTGAATAAACGTCTCCATCACCAGGACAAATAAGGAAGGGGAGAGAGGGCACCCCTGCCCAGTGCCATTAGAGATATTAAAATGAGTAGACAGTATCCCATTCACCCTGACCTTAGCCGTAGGAAGAGAATATAATGACATAATTGCGTCTATAAAAGGAGGGGGGAAGGCAAACCTCCCAAGGACACACACCATGTAGCGCCAACTTATGCGATTAAACGCCTTTTCGGCGCCTGTAGATAGTAGTATAAGCGGTTGACGATGGTGTCTGGCATAGGAGATCGCCTGTAAGAACTTAGAGGTGTTGTCTCTTCCCTCCCTTCCTCGAACAAAACCGGCCTGGTCAGGACGAACTAGATCAGCTAACACTAAGTGTATTCTATTAGCTAAAATTTTAGCCCAGAGTTTGAGGTCTGCATTAAGCAGTGAGCTGGGACGGTAGCTACTGCATAGGGTGCCGTCTCTCCCCTCCTTAGGGAGTACGACGATATGAGCCTCCAGGGCCCGCGGTGGGGGCAACGATCCTGAGAGGAAAAGGTTGAATAATTCGACCAATTGGGGGACGAATACCTCCGCAAGTTTTTTATAATATACTATGGGGAGGCCATCCGGACCTGGGGTCTTTCCTCCAGGAGTCGAGGCCAGTGCTTCCTCGACCTCCCGAGAGGAAATTGGGGCAAGCAAGACAGAGTGTCCCGAATCAGATATCTCAGGCAACTTAAGAGAAGAGAGAAAGTCTTGTATGTGTTGTAGAGCGACAGGTGTGTCGGACATGGAGCCATGGGGGTTGAGATTGTATAGAGAGCTATAATATGAGCAGAAGGCCTCCGCTATTCCCTCGGAATCTGAAATTACATCCCCCTTCTCCGTTCGAATGTTCCTAATGAAGCACTTATCTCTTTGTGCTTTTAGCATTCTGGAGGTGAGTTTACTACCTCTGTTAACGTGAACATAAATTTTCTGTTTACACCGTGTATACATTTTGGCAGAGCAGACATTGAGTAAGTCTTTTTTAGTTTTTCTCTCAACTCCACCAACTCCCTTCAGACATTATCTGAATTCTTCTGTTTGTGCAGACGCTCCATGACACTAATTTGATGAAGAAGAGAGAAAACCTCTTTGTCCCTTTGTTTTTTTATGTGGGAGCCCAGAGATATCAGTTCCCCGCGTATAACGGCTTTATGGGCTTCCCATATCATGGGAGTGAGTTTCCCGTCACCTTTATTCTCCCTGAAAAACCTTTGCAATGAGAAAGCGATCTGTGAAACATGTTCAGCGTTACTCAATAGTGTTTCATTTAAACGCCATGAAAGTGGGGGTCGTGTAAAGGAAGCTATTTTAACAGATAGGAAGATCGGTGCGTGGTCTGATAAAGTTATGGCACCAATTGATGTGGAGGTGATCAAATTGATGGCCGAGGATTGGACTAATAAATAATCAATTCTGTGATATGTATCGTGGGGGAGGGAATAAAACGTATAGTCCTTTACATTTGGGTTGGCCACTCTCCAGGGATCTATCAAATGGTTGGCCTGCAGTTTACTGATCAATTTTCTGCGGTCTTTTTGAGGTATTGTAGACTTCCCTGAGGAAGAGTCCACATCGGGATGTAACGACAGGTTGAGGTCTCCCCCCCACAATCAACAGTCCCTCCATGAACAGCGAGAGCGCGTCCAAAGTGTCTGACAACCACTCCACCTGTCCATGGTTGGGGGCGTAAACATTTGCAAAGGTAACAGGGGTATTAGCCAGAAAGCCTTTCACAAAAATGTATCTACCCTCTGCGTCCGTGATACTATCTTTCAAGGTGAAAGGGAGTCCTCTCCTGAAGGCTATACTAACCCCTCTAGAGGCCGACCCTGAGCAATTGTGAAACCAAGTTTGATATCTAGCATAGGACATGTTGGGGGCTCTACCTTTTTTAAAATGGGTCTCCTGGAAGAAGATAACCTGGGAGTGGGCTTTATTTAAGAGGGCCAGAACTTGGCTACCCTTAGCGGGATTATTCAGACCTTTTGCATTTAGGGATGCCACAGTTAGCGAACCTCTCTCAATGTCACTAGCCATATTCGTATATGTCAACGGTGATTTCTACCTGCAAGATGGACCTATAATGGGAATAAAACAATTTTAGTGTAAAACTATATACAGAAACAAAGGTATACTCCTCTTCCGCAGGGGGGTGGGGGGGGGGATTATGAAAGACCCAATTGTTGAAGATGAGGTACCGTAGCAACCAAGCGGTTTTCAAGAAAAATTAGTTAGGAATTCAAATAGTTATTCATAGATAACACGAAAATAACAACATGTACACAATAGACAGGCAAAAAATAAACCAGAGAGAGATGCAGGTGACAGGCGCCATTTCAGACCACAAGGCCCGCACCTATGTATGCAGGAGATCACTGCCCCTGCCCGCCCAGGCGGTCTAAAAAGCTGAAACAGGGCGCTTATGTAGGAGACCGGGTGCTAAAAAAAACCAAAAAAAAAAAACACAAGTGTCCAGGGCTACATGTGACCTCCGTACGACCATGAATTGTCATGGACCAGACTCGTATAATAAGGGTCGCTACAAAAGTAAATTAAAAGGTTATATTCATGTGGGCTGGCGTTTATTCAACTGTCTTTTGGATTTAGGAAATGTCGATTTCTTTCTGGTTGACCAGGCTTCCGGCCTATCCAGTCGGGGCATTGGCAAACCCATGTCAAGGGGCATCCAAGAAGGTATGGATATGGGCTCGATCTGAAGGGTCTCCCAGGCAGCCTCTAGGTCTTCAGGGGTGCGGATGGTGATTTGACGACCCTCCTTGCTGAAACCAACCCCAAAGGGGAAAAGGCATTTGAATCTCATGCCTTGGCCCACAACAGCATCAGTCAAGGGTTTAAGAATTTTCCTCTTGGCCAGTGTGGTTGGCGAGATATCTTGAAAGACCTGGAAGGTGGCCTCCCCATACGACAGCGACGATTTTTCCCGTGCTCCCGATAAAATGGCTGCTGCGTCAACATAGCTGAGGAGACCGCAGATTATATCCCTCGGGCGTTCATTCGGTTTGGGTTTTGGTTTAAGGGCTCTATGGACCCTTTCGATGATGACTGAGTCTGCCCTCTCTTGACCGAGAATATCTGCGAATATTTCTTTTGACACTTTGGGCAAGGCTTCATGGGCAAAGGCTTCCGGGATGCCACGGAGCCGAACATTTTTTCTCCGACTCCTGTTCTCCTGGTCTTCGAGTGCCAAGTAGACAGAGTTTAGATGTTGCCGGTGCACCTGAATATGGTCACAAAGGGTATTAGAGGTGTCTATTAAATCCAATTGCGTATTCTCTAAAGATTCAACTCTATGGCCTATGTTTCTCACATCAGATCTAAGGTCGGCCATTTCCTTAAGCAAGGGTTGCATTGAAGCTTCCATTAATTCTTTCATATACGACCTGGTGACTGGTATCCTCATATGTGGTCTCGCAGTCGGATTCTCCCAGATCGGCTTCCGAGTCGCCCGTGGTCGCAGCATATGAGGCACTGCAGGCCTTTAGCTTGTCGGGCGATGGAGACATTTCCAGATTTATTTTTAGGTATTTGTCCAGTTCTCCCTTGGTTGTGAGGGATGAAGTTGATGGCGTGTGTCTTGTGAGACTTTTAGCCTGTAATTTGAGTTGTGCGGACCATTCTGAAGCTATTAATACGGGCTGCTGCAAACACCACCCGGTTGCACGGCTACATCAGGGGGTTCATTATATCATCACGTTCATATTGATATGTCTTTGGGTTGTGCGAAACAATAATAAAGCAAAAGGAGATGTTATAATTCTAACAGTCCAGCAGATGAAGCTCTCAGAGAACATTCAGATTTA
Organism: Allobates femoralis; assembly: GCA_033576535.1. NCBI lineage: Eukaryota > Metazoa > Chordata > Amphibia > Anura > Aromobatidae > Allobates > Allobates femoralis. Next base: position 6,918,232 of record JARQOC010000009.1, read on the forward strand.
GTGGTTGTGAAGGACCACCAGGGGGTGTACTGATATTGCAGACTGTATCTCTTTACTCTTGATGGCCACCAGATGGCGTGGTAGAGTTGTAGAAAAGTAAAATTGTGCAATGTCGTTGGGTCGCCACTAGATGGTGTGCTTGATCCACAATAATCTGTTTTAGCAAGTTATGGAGCAGTTACCTCGGCAGTCGTGTTCCAGGGGAGCCGTTTTGTTTGCTGGAGGGGGATGTGTGCTATCAGGCTGAGGGTCCAGAAGGAAAGGTATGATGGCGCCCACCCTGTGAGTTATTGCCAAGGGCTGGACTAGTATTCACTCTTCAGGGCTCCAAAGTGTCAGCCTCTCTCTAACGGAGCTTCCACTCCTTGCCCTCTCCCTGGAAGTGTCCCGGTGTGTGGGTCCCTTCCAAGCCTCTCTGTGCTCTGTTCTTACTGTTGCGGCCAGTCTCCCGCCACTACCCCGACCCAGTACCTGCGTTTGAGCGACGCTTCTCCCCTCTTTGGCGGCGGGTGCTTCACCAGTGGGGTAGATTCTGGTCCCTGGTCGGTCGGCAGCGCTGCAGGAGGCCTCCAGGAGACAGGAGCAGGGAAGACCTGGGTCAGACTCCGTAGGGAAAATGGCGTCCTGGATCTTGCTGCGGGCTCCGCTGTCCCAGAGCTTCAGGGGCCCGGTAAGGGGAATCTCCGGGCAATCACCGGGGAAAGTGAAGCCCTGCTACCCCTAAAGAATATAGGGGAGCGAGATCACAGCAGATCTTGCTGGAATAGGAGATTTCCTAATTTTTAATAACCATAGGCCAAGAGCTGATGTGAAACACGTCTTGCTCCTTAGCTGCCTAGGCCACACCCCCGAATTGTACACAGTATTCTAAGTGGTCGCACTAGTGACTTGTATAGAGGTAAAATGATGTTCTCCTCATGAGCATCTATGCCTCTTTTAATGCATCCCATTATATTATTTGCCTTTGCAGCAGCTGCCTGACACTGGCCACTAAATGTGAGTTTATCATCTACCCATACACCCAGGTCTTTTTCAGTGATAGTTTTGCCCAGTGTTTTACAATTAAGCACATAATTATACCTTTTGTTTCCTCTGCCCAAGTACATGACCTTATATTTATCCCCATTACAGCTCATTTGCCATTTATCAGCCCAAGCTTCTAGTTTACATAAATCCTCCTGTAATATAAAATTGTCCTCCTCTGTATTGATTACCCTGCAGAGTTTAGTGTCATCTGCAAATATTGAGATTCTACTCTGTATGCCCCCTACAAGGTCATTAATAAATATATTAAATAGAAGCGGGCCCAATACTGACCCCTGTGGTACCCCACTGTTAACTGTGACCCATTCTGGGTGTGTTCCATTATTAACCACGCTTGTTTCCTATCATTAAGCCAGTTCTTAACCCACTTACACATATTTTCCCCTATCCCCATTGCCCTCATTTTATGTATCAACCTTTTGTGTGGCACCATATCAAAAGCTTTTGAACAGTCCATATACACCACGTCCACTGCATTTCTTTGGTCCAGTCCAGAACTTACTCTTCATAGAAGTTTATCAGATTAGTTTGACAGGAACGGTCCCTTGTAAACCCATGTTGATATTGGATCATGAGGTTATTTTTCTTCAGATACTCCAGTATAGCATCTCTTAGAAAACCCTCTAGGATTTTACCCACAGTAGAGGTTAAGCTTATTGGCCTATAATTTCCAAGTTCAGTTTTTGTCCCCTTTTTTAATATTGGCACCACATTTGCTATACGCCAGTCCTGTGGTACAGACCCTGTTATTATGGAATCTTTAAATATTAAAAATAATAGTTTATCTATGACAGTACTTAATTCCTGCAGCACTCTGTAGTGTATCCCATCTGGGCGTGGGGATTTGTCAATTTTAGTGATTTTTAGATGGTGCCGTACTTCCTGCTGGGTTAAGCAGGTGACATTTAATGGAGAGTTTTTGTTATCACTGATCATGTTCTCTGTCATGGGATTTTCTTGTGTACATACTGTTGAAAAAAAGTCATTTAGCATATTGGCTTTTTCCTCATCCTCATCCACCATTTCACCCAGATTATTTTTAAAGGGGCCAACACAATCATTTTTTAGTTTCTTACTATTTATGTAGTTAAAAAATATTTTGGGATTCTTTTTACTTTCTCTGGCAATGAGTCTCTCTGTCTCAATCTTTGCTGCCTTGATTTGCTTTTTACAAATGTTATTTAATTTTCTGTATTTATTTAACGCTTCATCACTACCTACTTGCTTTAATTCCCTAAATGCTTTCTTTTTTGTCACTTATTGTGCCTCTTACCGCTTTATTTAGCCATAGTGGTTTCCTCTTATTTCTAGCATGCTTATTCCCATAGGGTATATATTGTGCACAGGCCCTATTCAGGATGCTAATAAACGTCTCCCCTTTGCTTTGTGGACTTTTATGTGTGCATTTAATTTCTACTATGTGTACATTATATTACTATGGTTGGCAAGAAGAACTAACATGGATTATTATATTACTATGTGTACATTATATTAGTAGTATGTGTACATTACATTACTACTGTGTGTACATTACATTACTACTATGTGTTCATCACATTAGTACGATGTTTACATTTCTAGTTTGTGTACATTACTACTATGTGTACATTATATTAGTAGTATGTTTGCTATGTGTACATTACTCTACTACCATATGTACATTACTAGTACCGTATGTGTGCATTTCATTTCTACTATGTGTGCATTATATTACTATGTGTACTAAGTGTACATTACTACTATGTGTACATAACTACTATGTGTGCTATGTGTACATTACATTACTACTAAGTGTACATTACATTACTACTACGTATACTAATATACATTACATTTCTATTACGAGTATTATGGGTGCTTTTTTTCACCACTATATATTCTAATTTGTATGTTTCATTACTGCTCTGTGTATCACCATACCTTGTATCCTGTGACTGTATGCTCCAGCATTTGTACTGATTGACAGTCAGAGGATAAACCCTTATTATCACTCCCTTTACTACGTGTTTGACTATAAACATTTCCAACTGAGAAGCAAAATAAGATTTTCAGAAGTTGGGGCTCAACTACAGAAAGTCATCTGTAATAATCTAAATGTCCTAATTGTGATTTATGCTCAGTGCTATGACTTTTATGTATTATCTCTGTTGACCTCTGTCTTTGTGCAGGACACATAGGTTTTAACGAAGTTTACATTTTTTATAAAAAAAAAGTTATTATTTACAGTCCTTTAGCTGAGTCTCAAGCCATGGTGACTTAATGGATAAATGCTCTGGATATAATCTTGTGCAAGCCTATGTATGTCAACTAGTGTCTTCTCCAAGCCTAGGTAGGTCTACCAGGGTCTTTAAAAGCCTATCAAGGTCCCCTGGTGTCTTCTCAAAGCCTAGGTAGGTCCACCAGGTTGTTTTCCACTGCTATCTTGATTGTATGAAGCCATCGGGTTGCTGCTCTTTGTTCCTTCTATTCTTCTGACCATGATGTCCTTCTCCAGTGATTGCTCTCTTCGTATGATGAAGTCATAGCTTGATGATCCTTACCTCCAGTGACTTGTCTGGCTTGATGTGTTGATTCTTCTTGCCATCCATGATATTGATAACATCCTTCTCCAGCACATTTTGAAGGTGTTGATTCGTCTTTTGTCTTGTTCTTTTATCATCCAGGTTTCTCTAACGTATGTTACTACAGTAAAGACCGGACTTTGTACGAGCCGTGTCTTCATCACCAGTGAAATGTTCCTTGATGTGAAGACCACGTCCAGTGACTTCATTGGTGATTTGCTGAACTTCCACAATGTTCAGATTTCACATGACCCAGAGTCTCAGTGTCACGCGCTTAGTTTGTGCTGACATTGGTGGATGCTGCTGTGTATGTGTTTGTCTTTAAGAGCTGCATGGTTGACGGTTGTGAGGGTCTTTGCCTCCTGTGTTGTACTCCAGAATGGCATTCACTATTAGGTTCAACTGCTGATTGAGGGGTTAATGTGTGACTCACCTGAACTGCCCTCCCCCTCGCCTTTAAGTAGCCTCTCCTTCCACCATATGGTGCTACTGACAGAGTTTCACTCTATGTCCGGAAGCCGTGCTGTGCTGACCTGTGTGTTTGTGTTGCTGAAGTCCTTTCCTTTGGAGTTGCTGTATCCCAGTTCTGTGGAGGGAGGTGAGAGGGGAATAGCGCAGGGCTGGTGGTGGAGTTTTAGGGAGAGGCTGGAGGCCCGAACCTTCTCACCTTCAGATATACCTTCGGGATCAGGGCCATTCAGGGTTCCTAGACTAGGGTCAGACTAGTCTTCCCTGGTCACCCTGCCCATAACTGCTATTCCCTTATCTTTATTCCCTACACCGTGACACTCAGTTCCTCCATAGTACAGACGCGCCTTCTTTCATTAAAATGAAGAGAGCTCTCCACAAGAAGGGGGTCCGGTAGACTTTGACCTCTTTAATATATATATATATATGGCATTTCCCGTTGATAATCTATGAATATTCCAGATAGGAATACCCTTTTATCTATGAAATTTTACTGGACCACTTTCAGTAATTCAGTTTATAACTCTTTACATTTTTCATCAGGTCGTATTGAAGGACAGAGCTTCATCGAGATCGGTGCCGGTCCCTGTATATGTAACACCCTGTCTGCATGTGAAATCTTTCAAAAGATCTATCTGACTGATTATTCCCAAGGGAACCTGCACGAAATTAGGAAATGACTTAATAGTGAAAATGATGCTTTCGATTGGTCTCCTTACATACGATTTGTATGTGACCTTGAAAACAATGGGTGAGTAATGCTGAATAGTAAAGCACCAAAAGAAAAGCCTGAATCCCCCTTTATGCTATGCTGAGATGTAGATATCCCACCTACAATGGAGTCCAAATATATCACTGAATTTATCTGCTTCTAATTTTGGTAGAATACTTTCATTACAAAGGATCAATACATAGACATAGACATATGGAGGAAATATTGTGCCCGCTCTATAATATACCTACAGCTTCTCTGACCTCCCATTCTACATCCATAGACATTAATATGGAGTCTACCCCTCTGCAAATACAATGGCATAGAAGAGTCTTGGGGAACATATAACCGTCTTCCCCAAACGGTTCCCACAAAGCTGGAGGCTATAATTGTCAACAAAGTCTTGTATTGAAGGATTAAGCATTCACTGGCACCAAGGCTGGTGGTTGCCCCCTGATAACAGCCTGGAGCATTAACCCCCTTCACTGTCTGTATAGGGAGGCACAATGCAGTCAGGGGGGAACGTTCTCCATTCACCAAACCCAAGACTCCTCCATCCAATGCTCAGTATTGTTCTTGGTGATGTACTACTACACAGAAGACATCTCCTCCAGAGTCCAGTAGTGGCGGCTTTACACTGCTACATCGAACTCTCGGCATTGTGCTTAGTGATGTATAGCTTTACGCCACTCCACCCAATGCTCAGCATTGTGCTTGGTGATGTACTGATGCAGCTGCTCGGCCACAATGCTCCCAGCAGGCACACTGTATTTGTGCTGATGTTACCAGAAAATGTCTGGACTCTGCAGTTATGGGGTCAGCAGAGCGCTGGGGACTTTTCAGTCCTCTGCTCCTCAGCACTCAGCCCCCTGTTCTGTCATGTTACGGGGTCTTCTACTTCTCAATAATATCACTCACAGCTGATGGGGTGTAACACTTTATACGGATAACTCAAAGAATATGATGGTGTAGAGCAACGACTAGGCAGACACAAGTTCAAGTTCAAATCTATATTTGTACATAAATAAGAGCAGAAAATGACCTGAAACTAGGCGTAGCCGGCAGTGGGTATAAAGTCCTTGAAATACACAGTTCAGCAGAGTATGAGGCCAATACTGGGAATAGTCTTTGCACACAGCTCACACAGTGTGTGGCCAAATAATGGAAAAGTCTTTTCAACACAGTTCAGAAAGTCCCCAAATTAGAGCAGTGCAGTTAGACACACCAGTCCCAAACTGTCCAGAACTGCACAAATACACAACAAACAGATTGCAGCAAACAAGGCTTATGTGAGGCAGAGTAGTGTGTATGAAACTGGCAGCAAGAAAGGTCCCTTACATGGCACAACACAAGCTACTAGATAGTAACCCAGATAAGGCAGAGCAGGTGATTGGAAGGCAGGGATGCAGAGCCAACTCAGGACAGCAGGACTCAGCAAGATGCAGATGATGCACAGCTGAGCCAGAGCAGAAACACAATACTCAAGAAAGACCGGAATGTCGGGCTGGAGTTTAAAAAGCAGGAAGGGCAGGACATACATAGACATGGTGAGACAGCAGACTCAAGGACACTGAAGGTGGCCTGGAAAGGCCAGAAATCCAAACAGAGGGAGGAAATGTCATGGAAGGACTTGTTACCACGGTGGTTCCAATTACAGGATGCTGGTATCTGTGTACTCTGCACCCCCGGCCGCTCTCACATGGTAGTGAAGGCAAACGGCATTGCAGAGGGGTCTGAGGTTATACTGTAGGGGCAATGAGGCTGAAGGATGAACCTGAATTCATCAGCGAAGAGGTGCTACCAACACTTTTCTCAACACAGTGCATGTTCACATTATTTGGGGTGTCCTGCATGAGCAGATTTTTTTTTTTGCCAAAATGAGTATCATCAGTATTGCAAGTCAGGGGCGGACCGTCACCCCCGGGGGCCCTGGTGCAGGAGAGGACCGGGGGGGGGCCGGGCTACTTGCCGTCGGCACGGCCCGGGGGGAGGGGAGGGTGCCGCAGGGAGCCGCAGGCGCGATGCTCTCCTACCTGGGAGCCGCGCGGAAGTGTTCTAGGAGCTGGAGGAGCAGAGGAGGGGAGGGGCGGGATCAGGCAGGGGAAGCAGGAAGCTCTCTGCTTCCCTTGCCTGACCCTCCTCTCCTCTGATGGCGGCTTGCGGGGGTCGGCTGGGGGCCCCCCTCCAGGCTTGAAGGGGCCCCCAGCCGGTCGGGGCCCTGGTGCAGCTGCACCAGCTGCACCAGTGTAGTTCCGCCCCTGTTGCAAGTGGCTCAGTGGGGAACTTTAATTGAAAGCATTGCTCCAGCAGTGCAATAAAAAAAGAAACCCTCTAAAGTGGTGTTTAAAGGGCCTTTTCACTGACTCCTTACATTTTCCTAGCAGAGACATCACGGGACAAGGAGATTATATTGTAGGTTATCTGATATCTTCTTTCCTTCTACTTGAACACACACCAGGCTGCAAAACAAACTTTTTTTGGTGAAGTTGGATTAGATATACTGATACGACCAGATTATTTATACCACTACTAAAGTCTTCTCCAACATTTTGTCTCAGGTCAACCCCTAAAAGCAAGGAAGAGAAGATACGGAGCAATGTGTCTCTTCTGAAGTCGGATGTCACCTTGAGTAATCCCCTGCAACCCCACTCCCTTCCTCTATCAGACTGCGTGCTAAGTGCCGGCTGCCTTACATGTGTTTGCAAAACTTTGGCAGACTTTAAAATTGGAGTTAAGAGCATTGTATCTCTGATCAAACCAGGAGGACACCTGGTCATGGCCGATTACATTGGAGCTTCTCGTTACTTCCTGGGAGAGGAAATGTTCCCACTTTTGTCAATCGATGAAGACTTTGTCCGGGAAGCGGTGGCCGAGAGCAGCTGCAACATTGAAGAGTTTCAAATATTTACTAAAGGTTTTAATGTGGCAGAGGAGCTGTTCGATTGCAAGAGTTTATTCTGCCTACTTGCCCAAAAACTTTAGGACATCTGGAAGAATTGAGGCAGAAATGTGGTGTTCAATGACCACGTGCATCTAGGATAGGTGTATTGTTTAAAACGCATTTATTAATTTAGAGGATTATTCCAAATGTTAAAAGTCCAAAAGATAGGGGACAACTTGTGGATCAATGGAACCCTCAAAAATTTCAAGAACCCAAGAACCGGGCTCCAAAATGTTCTAGCGTTTTCCTGCAGCCCCAAAGACAATGAATAGAGTCTCCTTTCAACTCCAATGGGGCATTTGAGATTGGTGAGAGTCCCTGCTTATCCGTAAGTTATTGTTACCCATCCTTTAGATAGAGGATATGTTTTGTTGTTGGAACAACACTTTACAGTTACGTTTACCTATATACAGCTGTAGTAAACTTCTATTTTTTTAGCTTGTTGAGATTAAAGAAGTTTTCAACTTTCAGGAAAGTGGATCCCGACTGCAACAAAATGCTTAAAAATAAGAACAGATACTCACCTTCCCTGTGGTCACCCTCCCTGTAGTCACCCTCCCTGTAGTCACCCTCCCTGTAGTCACCCTCCCTGTAGTCACCCTCCCTGTAGTCACCCTCCCTGTAGTCACCCTCCCTGTAGTCACCCTCCCTGTAGTCACCCTCCCTGTAGTCACCCTCCCTGTAGTCACCCTCCCTGTAGTCACCCTCCCTGTGGTCACCCTCCCTGTGGTCACCCTCCCTGTGGTCACCCTCCCTGTGGTCACCCTCCCTGTGGTCACCCTCCCTGTGGTCACCCTCCCTGTGGTCACCCTCCCTGTGGTCACCCTCCCTGTGGTCACCCTCCCTGTGGTCAGCCCCGGCTCCTCGCTGCTGTTCCTGTTTCAGTGTTTGGCTGAAGCGGTGACATCTCTCCGGGGTTTCTTCAGAATCTAGAGCATAATAAACATAGGATGTAAAATATTAAAAAATATTGTATTGAAAAAGTATTTAAACCCTGTGAACATTTCCACATTTTTTCACATTACGCTCACAAGTGTAAATGTATTTTATAGAGATACTATGTTATATGAACACAGAATACGTGTATGTGTGAAGTGTGACGGAGGTGATACATGGTGTTCTAAATATTTTACACATATAAATCTAAAAATGATCACATTGCATTCATTCCTGGTGAGTCAATACTCACCTTTAGCTGCAAATACTGCTGCAAGTCTTTTAGGGGATGTCTCCACCAGCTTTGCACATCTAAGGGTATGTGCGCACTGGCCGGGTTAGGGTCGGATTAGGTGTGTAAACCGCCGGTCGGTTTACATAAATTTCATGTAAATTTATGTTAATCCAAACCGGCGTTTGGATTAACATTGAGACCTATGTAAACCGACACCCGGTGTGCACACACCGGCGGTTTACACATGCTCATCCGTTGCTAACCCGCTGGGTTCCCAGCGGGTTAGCAAAGAATGAGCATGTGCTATAATCCGGCCGGTTCTGCAGCGGCTGCAAGCAGAATCATGTACTGCTTCCAGCCGCCGCAACACCGCCGGCGCTAACCCGCTGGCCACCCGCCCGGCACCCGCCCGTTACCCGCCGCACATACCCGCCAGGAAGCCGGTGGACGGCTCCGGAGCTTCCTGGCGGGTCCGCCCAGCCGCCGCCGACACAAACCCGCCGGCCAGTGCGCACATACCCTAAAGGTGACATTTTTGCCATTCTTCTTTGCACACTCGCACTCGCTCAGTGAAATTGGATGGAGACGTCAGCTCAGCAATCTTCACATCCTGTCACAGACCGTTATCACACATGAATATACTTTGATCTAAAGCCGCCATTGTAGCTCCGGCAGGATGTTTGAGGGTCATTGTCCTCCCGGAAGATGAACCTACGTGCCAGTCTCAAATCTTTTGCAGCCTCTAACAGGTTTTCCTTCAGAATTGTCCTGTATTTAGCTCCGTCAATCTTTCCATCAACTCTGACCAGCTTCCCTGCCCCTGCTGAAGAAAAGCCTCCCCACAGCAGGATGCTGCTACCACCATGTGTGATGGTGGGATGGTGTGATCAGGGTGATGTGCAATGTTAGTATGGGTATGTCTCTACTGGTTGTGACTCTTTTTGTAGCTTTCAAAGCAAATTGCATGTGACCGACATCTGAGATTTGGTTATTTTTCTTACAGCCATTTTATACCTGATAATTGGTTGTAAGTCCATCAGAAATAGAGGACAAAAACAAAAAGCTGCACTCACCATTTGACGTACAAACACATAGACTTTATTTGAGGTCATTTAAAATATGCAGAGACAGAAGACTGGAGAGCTGTACTGAGTGGACGACAGCTGTTTTGTGCAGAAAGCAGCACTTTTACTGGTCCAGCATCAAAGTGGTGTGCAACTATTCTTAATTCTGTCTACATAAATTAGTTGTACTGGTTACCAACTTTTCCGAGAACTGCTGTTGGACAACACATGTCGCTGTATAAACCCAGCCTAAAAGTCATGTTTTCACAAGTTTTACCAAATAACCAGACTTGGACACTCTCCTATATTTTGAAGCTTATTAATATCACAAAATTAGAATTATTTTATGGTAACTTTGAAGTCCATTTGAGCTCCTTACCATCAGATCGGAACAAGAAGGAAGAGGTTTTATTTTTATGTATAAATACATGTGTGGTTAATACAAAGAACTGGCACATAACGTATTCCTTCCAAAGGAACTGGGGGCATTCATTACATGATTCCAGCAGCAGGATAGGAAAGGATTCTTTTCAGTTAGTAGTCAGGCGGTGGATAGCCGACCACAACAGTTAGTAATGGCCGATATTTCAACAGCATTTATAAAAGGGCTGGAGATTTTATCATAACTACCTGATGTGACTTTCCCTAAGGCTATTGGAAGTTTTATTTTCAGTACTTTAGTTCCAGATCCTTTCCAAAATCCTCCTCCAAAAACTACTCCTAAGGCCTCATGCCCACGCTGCATATTTTGCTGCGTTTTTTTGTTTTTTTTACAAATCTGCATCAAATCGGCATGTCTGTCCTGGAGCCGGTAAAGTCTATGACGTTTCAGAAGTACTGTGCCAACATTTTGTTTTCCTTGTGTATTTGTGTCATGCTTGGCATAGGGAGAGACTCAGAACAGGACGAGGAGGGGGGGGGGAAGGAGTCCCTGATGCTAAGGGCAAAGGGGAGATGGTGGACCCTAGAAACACTAGCGCTGACACCTGACAACCCTATACAGCCTCCACGACTGTCGCCGATCAGGATACCTCATCCCCGTCTGTCCCTCAACTAAGACTACTTGCAGATCAGACAAGGTGGGTAATGGTCAACCCAGTTAACAACTAAAGGGAAACACCAGGAAAACAAACAAAGGGGGAGGGAGAAACCCTTAGCTGAAAGGAGAGAAGGAGAGCCAGACAGCAAAATACACCGGATGTCCACGATGCATTACAGAACCAGGAAGCAACACCAACTCCAAACATGCTACCACCAGCAATGCATCATTGGAGCCAAGGGGTATAAATAGAGACAGCTGAAAGCCAGCAGGTAGGAGACCAGCTGGGTCCTAGTGACCTCCAGCTACCATTAAGCAGAGAAATATATCTTTTAAAGGGACAAAACCACAATTCAGAACTTTGGCTATTTGACCAGACGTTGCGACCTTCTGCGAGTGGCTCCAATAGCCTCGCCCGCGTCTCCTGATACACCTGTGACAATTAGGTGCGGATTTTTGCGCAGAAAAAAAGTCTGCTAATTCCAAGGAAAAGATGGTCTCCAGCGAGCAGAGAAGATGGAATCAGAGCTGTATTCAAAAAGCTCCATTTATTAATCCAAAAAGTTAGAAAAACAACCCATAGCACCCCCACAACCCCCCTAAAACTGACGTTTCGTTGATGTCTTAGTCACAGTGTTATAGTCCACCTCGCAGAAAATATCTGCAGCATGTCAATTGTTGGTGCGGATTTCCCTGCGTTTTTCAACCCCTCCAGCCATTGATTTCATTATAAAAAACGCATGGCAGAAATATGCACCAAAAACACACCAAAAACACCAAAATCGTGCAAAAAAAGCAGCGCATTCTACTGCCACAAGATGCAGATTTGGTGCAGAAAATGTCAGCACTGAACGTGCAGCGTGGGCACATAGCCTGAAAGCCTTCCTATTCATTTGTATGGGAAATCCACTTTGCTGTTTATATGAGAGTTATTTTAAGTTTTTTTTCTTCTTGAAAAGGTTTTTAGAAGCAGTCAGTAAAAAAAAAAAAAAAACCTTCTCTGAAGAAAGCCTGTCCAAACTGGTTGAGAGTTTCATAGTCTTTAAGTTTGAAGGTAGACTAACGGCCGGGCTACACGTTGCGATCTCCCAGCGATCTGACCAACGATCGGGATCGCTGGGACAGCGCTATCTGATCGCTGGTGAGCTGTCACACAGGCAGACTGACCAGCGAGAACGCTGGTAACCAGGGTAAACATCGGGTAACTAAGCAGAGCGCTGCGCTTAGCTACCCGATGTTTACCCTGGTTACCATGTCCCAGCGTGTACTGTGCAGCGCTGGGCACCGGCTGGGAGGTTGATGATCGTTGGTCTCCCGCTGTCACACATGCCAATGCTGGCCGCCAAGCAGTAGACCAACGATCGAAAAATGGTCCTGGCCATTTACCAACAATCAGCGATCAGCAAGCTGATCACTGGTCGCTGGTACATGTCACACGCAGCGGCATCGCTACAAGGTCACTGCAACGTCACAAAATTGGTGACGTTGCAATGATATTAGCGATATCGTTGTGTGTAACGGGCCCTTAAGTCCATTTAATTCAAACCATAGCTTAATATGATGATCCAGAGGAAGACAAAAAAAACATGGGGCAAACACTAAGTTCCACATTGGTAAATAAAACTCCTTATAATAATTAATAAAATTATTATTATTATTATTAGCAGTAGTAGTTTTATTTCTAGCATTCACATGGTGGGACGTTTTCGAAGTTGTAAGTGCAGTATTCATCTTCACCACTTGAGGTCAGTATATCCCCACTATCAAACAGAGAAACGTTTCCAGTGCTATTCTCCGCACTCTCCACAAGAGGGCGGTCATGTTCTTTCCATATTTTTGTGCAGTAATTGAGTGATCGGAGACTGATTTTATTTCTTTTTTGCAAAATAGAATTTTAAGCGTTCACATAATTCATAAGATGTCAATATTTTAGAACATTTCATACGCTGAGTCGGCTCTGTAAATACCTATGATTGAACTGAACAACATGGGACACGGGGCTGATGATTCCTAGATATTATAAGTTTTTAATTTAAAAGGGATATTCCCATCTCCAAGATCCGATCCCAATATGTATTAGATGTAATAATAATAATATTAGCAAATCCTTCCAATTAGAAATGTAGCATAGTTCTCCTGATGAGCTGTCACTTACCTCATGTGCAGGACATTGCAGCTTAGGTATCCATGGTTACAACCATGCACATAGTGACAGTTAGGTATCCATGATTACGATCACCCACATAGTGACAGTTAGGTATCCATGGTTATGATCACCCACATAGTGACAGTTAGGTATCCATGGTTATGATCACCCACATTGTGACAGGTATCCATGGTTACGATCACGAACAGTGACAGGTATGCATGGTTAAGATCACCCACATTATGACAGTTAGGTATCCATGGTTACGATCACGCACATAGTGACAGTTAGGTGTCCATAGTTACAACCACTCATATAGTGACAGTTAGGTATCCATGGTTACAACCACTCATATAGTGACAGGTATCCATGGTTACGATAACGCACATAGTTACAGTTAGGTATCCATGGTTACAACAAAGAGCAACTAAGCTGTAATATCCTATATATGAGGTAAGTGATAGCTAATCAGGAGAACTATACTACATTTATAATTGGAAGGATTTGCTAATATTATTATTACACAGGTCAACAAAAAAAATTTTTTTTTCTGGTGCCCAAAATATTTTAATGAATTTGGGGTATTTTTGGGGTGCTGATTCTGAATATGCTATCAGTTTTGCCAGATTGGCTCAAGTTTTTGAGATTTTTGGTATCTTATTTATAGCACTTGTTGGTAAATGCGACGCATCATCTCATTAATTTCTTTGGATTAGTACTTGAACTGAGCAGTTCTCAATATAGTTTTGTGTTAATTAGTGTTCTAAAAGTTTGTTCATAGCTTGATTTTTGCACTAACTTTATGTTGTTGTCTGTTTTCCAGTGAAAAGCATGAACTCATCAAGAAGAAGTTGTCTTAACGATCCAGACTCATTCTGTTACATTTGTGGTGAATATACACTGACAAAACATAGAAGAAACATAACAGACTTCGTTAAAAAAGTGTATTTTGCCTATTTTGGGGTTATGCTTGGGGACCAAGACAAGTTTTGGGCACCACACATAGTGTGCAAAGCATGTATCGAATTATTACGAAAATGGAGCAAAGGACAAAGAACAAGCGTCAAATTTGGTGTTCCAATGATGTGGAGAGAGCAAAAAAATCATCATGATGACTGTTATTTCTGTGCAGTGCAAGTACAAGGATTCAATAAGCATAAGAAACGAAAATGGGAGTATCCTAACATGGAATCTGCAAGAAGGCCTGTCCCTCATTGTGAAGATGTGCCTGTACCTGTGTTTACCATGTTACCTGACCTTCCCCCACCTGATGATGATGATGAAATGCAGGGTATGGAGCTAAGCATTAGTTCTGGAAGTGAACTAGAATATGAAGGAAGTTTCAGAACACCTACGCAATTTACCCAAGGAGAGCTCAACGATCTAATAAGAAACCTCAACCTCTCAAAAAGTGCATCCGAACTTTTAGCTTCAAGGCTAAGTGAAAAAAATTGTCTGACGCCTGGAACTAAAATTACATCTTACAGGACCAGAGAAGAAGCACTTCTTCCATTTTTCTGTGAAGATGACCTACTTGTATATTGTAAGGATACTTCTGGCCTGATGCTGCAAATGGGTTTACAAGTATATCGTCCTGTAGACTGGAGGCTTTTCATAGATAGTTCTAAAAGGAGTTTGAAATGTGTTTTGTTGAACAATGGCAATCAGTGTGCATCTCTTCCAGTAGCTCACTCAACTAAACTTGCAGAACAATACCAAAATGTCAAAATGGTCTTGGAGAAACTGTGCTACCATGAACATTCGTGGCTGGTATGTGTTGATTTAAAAATGGTCAACTTTTTACTTGGACAGCAAAGTGGATACACAAAGTATCCTTGCTTCATCTGCATGTGGGATAGTAGAGCAAAACATCAGCACTGGGAGAAACTGAATTGGCCTCCAAGGGACACCTTGACAGTAGGAGCATCAAACATAGTGAACGAACCTTTGGTGGACAGGGAAAAAATCATTCTACCACCACTTCACATAAAGTTAGGATTAATGAAGCAGTTCGTCAAGGCATTAGACAAAGATGGTAATTGCTTCATGTACATCTGCAGATCTTTCCCTGGTCTTAGTAGCGAAAAACTGAAGGCAGGAATCTTTGATGGTCCTCAAATTCGGAAACTCATTAAAGATTCAAATTTTCCTAAGGAAATGAATGACATTGAAGCTGCTGCATGGTGTAGTTTTGTGTTGGTAGTGAAGAACTTCTTGGGAAATCAAAAGGCAGACAATTATGAAGAACTGGTACAAAACATGCTATTGAGATTTAGAAATCTGGGTGTACACATGAGCATTAAATTGCATTATCTTCACAGTCACTTGGACAGATTTTCAGAAAACCTTGGAGATTTTAGCGAAGAACAAGGGGAGAGATTTCATCAGGATATTATGGTGATGGAGGAAAGGTACCAAGGCAGATGGGACAGACATATGATGGCTGATTACTGCTGGAATCTACAGCGTGACTGCCCCAATAGCTCACATAGAAGGAAATCATATAAAAAGCGCTTTTCCAGCGATTAAATGTCTATCTTTCATGTCTTGTTCATTTTTGAAGATTACTTTCTAAAAC
Organism: Allobates femoralis; assembly: GCA_033576535.1. Lineage (NCBI taxonomy): Eukaryota > Metazoa > Chordata > Amphibia > Anura > Aromobatidae > Allobates > Allobates femoralis. The sequence continues at coordinate 6,933,956 of JARQOC010000009.1, forward strand.
TAGTTAAAATAAACTAAAATCAACATTTACTTTGTTAAATTTATTGTATTCATGACAATATCAATAAAGTTAATGCGCGTGTAGCAAAAAACGTCTTTTTTTTTACACATTTTACGAAAAATCTCAAAAACTTGAGCCAATCTGGCAAAACTGATGACATATTCAGAATCAGCACCCCAAAGTTACCCTAAATTCAATGAAATATCTTTGGCACCAAAAATGCTGTTGACCAGTGTTATACTTCCTGAGTGCACTAGACTACACTACTACAATAGTCCAACACAGGAAAAGTAAATAAAAGGATATACTGCTACTTCAAAGCTGCAGCAAGACACCAGGGCAGCAGGCAACAGGACTCCAACAGCTGGAAGAAGCTTCCTTCCTCCAAGGTGGTCAGTTCAGAATGAATGTGGATAACTGGCATCATGTGATGACTATTTAAGGTGGAGGGGAGTGGTCACAAACCAGCAGCACCTGAGACAGGAGTAACAAGGAACAACCAGCAATGAAAAACTCCTTAACCCTTACTGCACCAAAAAAAAGTAAAAACTCACAAGACAAGGTGAAACCCAGATACCAAACCTGTCACAAGTCTCCCAAGGACCGGACACCATCGTGACACTCAGCCATTACCTGTAACGCGTATAGTCCTACTCCATACTGGTAATCTTTTTCTAACTGGTCCCCAGTGGGTATGGACTAGATCCCCTGGTCATGATGCAAATGATGGGGAATCCTTTGAAGACATCAACAGAGCATCTCATCCTCTTCCTTTCTGCACTGTTAATGGAAGAAAATAGAAATAAACCCGTTATAAATATGCTCAAAAATTGCCGACCTTCTAAATAATGCTGCCATTTTATTTGCATAAATAATACTAACATACTACACACAATGTCACCATTCCTGTGCAGATTAATAATGCAATAATCTCATCAAATTAGGATAAGAAATAAGATTCTGCCAGTGTTCCTTCATTTAAGGCTGCTCTTGTAGGACTCTGGTTAAGTGCTGAGTTAATAATCCATACAGAATGGGAAAAATGTAAGAGAATGTTTACATTGCTTTAAAAAAAGGTTTGCCAATATTTTTGTTTCTTTTGATCATCTTTATTAGACAAAAAACTAAAATAAAATATTGTAAGCTTGCAATTTTCATACTAGTCAATGAGGTCATTTTAGACTTTACATCCAGTCCTTATAGGATGAGTTTTCAGCAATTGCATTATAATCAGAGGCAGGATCGCAATGACTGGCAACACCTCTATATACAGTAGATAACACAGGACCCACCATTCACAATAGATATCACAGCTCACATCCTCCTATACAATGACTGATAACACCTCTATATACAGTAGATAACACAGGATCCACCATTCACAATAGGTGATATCACAGCTCACCTCCTCCTGTACAATGACTGATAACACCTCTATATACAGTAGATAACACAGGATCCACCATTCACAATAGGTGATATCATAGCTCACCTCCTCCTCCTGTACAATGACTGATAACACCTCTATATACAGTAGATAACACAGGATCAACCATTCACAATAGATGATATCACAGCTCACCTCCTCCTCCTGTACAATGACTGATAACACCTCTATATACAGTAGATAACACAGGATCCACCATTCACAATAGGTGACATCACAGCTCACCTCCTCCTCCTGTACAATGACTGATAACACCTCTATATACAGTAGATAACACAGGATCCACCATTCACAATAGGTGATATCACATCTCACCTCCTCCTCCTGTACAATGACTGATAACACCTCTATATACAGTAAATAACACAGGATCCACCATTCACAATAGGTGATATCACAGCTCACCTCTTCCTGTACAATGACTGATAACACCTCTATACACAGTAGATAACACAGGATCCACCATTCACAATAGGTGATATCACAGCTCACCTCCTCCTCCTTTACAATCACTGATAACACCTCTATATACAGTAGATAACACAGGATCCACCATTCACAATAGGTGATATCACAGCTCACCTCCTCCTCCTGTACAATGACTGATAACACCTCTATATACAGTAGGTAACACAGGATCCACCATTCACAATAGGAGATGTCACAGCTCACCTCCTCCTGTACAATGACTGATAACACCTCTATATACAGTAGATAACACAGGATCCACCATTCACAATAGGTGATGTCACAGCTCACCTCCTCCTCCTGTACAATGACTGATAACACCTCTATATACAGTAGATAACACAGAATCCACCATTCACAATAGGGGATGTTACAGCTCACCTCCTCTCTCTGTACAATGACTGATAACACCTCTATATACAGTAGATAACACAGGTGCCACCATTCACAATAGGTGATATCACAGCTCACCTCCTCATGTACAATGACTGATAACACCTCTAATACAGTAGATAACACAGGCTCCACCATTCACAATAGATGATATCACAGCTCACCTCCTCCTCCTGTACAATGACTGATGACACCTCTATATACAGTAGATAACACAGGATCCACCATTCACAATAGGTGATATCACAGCTCCTTCCTCCTCCTGGACAATGACTGATAACACCTCTATATACAGTAGATAACACAGGATCCACCATTCACAATAGGGGATGTCACAGCTCACCTCCTCTCCCTGTACAATGACTGATAACACCTCTATATACAGTAGATAACACAGGATCCACCATTAACAATAGGTGATATCACAGCTCACCTCCTCCTGTACAATGACTGATAACACCTCTATATACAGTAGATAACACAGGACCCATCATTCACAATAGGTGATGTCACAGCTCACCTCCTCCTGTACAATGACTGATAACACCTCTGTATACAGTAGATAACACAGGATCCTCCATTCACAATAACATAATTGACGCTTGGTCTGATTTAATCCTTAATCAGGAAGAAATAAAATAAAACATTTGCACTGGGGAGCCGGTCAGGGCTGCTCCATCTGTCTTGGTACCGCCATTCACCCATTACCTTAATTACTTTGGTTGCTCTCTTCGGCAGATCCTCTTATCATTCTATAAATTGGTGTTTGAAATTGTACACATTATTCCAAATGTTTGAGAAAACCATATTCATGTCAGGTGAATCTCTGCCTATTTGTAAGCATTCAAACTCTTTATTTGCATTGGCACCTGATGGTTGTATGTGCTTTGGCAGCAGCTGCCTGACCCTGGTTTGAAAAGTTTAGTCTACTGTTCACCAATATCCAAAAACCAAATTTTATTTGGTCTATCGATATAAAATACACAGTTGCAAAATGTTGTTTTCTGGGAGAAGTGTGAAACCTAAAATGTATCCAGTATCATTTCATGTGCAGTGATAAGGAAGACCTAAAAACATGTACTATTTACAGCCCTTGAGGACTGCACATGGCCAGCCCTGTTCTACAGCTGTGTGTGTAGTGTCTTGCATTTCCATACCTCAGACTGTCAGGCCAGAGGAGTAAAGTACAAAAAACGTTACTGTAACACAGACTATAATAAATCTCAAACACAAATATATGAAAGTAAGACAAAAGCAGAGGGTGCAATGAGGGGTACCCGGTGGTCCAGTGGGGACAAGTTAGGCGGTGGGGGTATTCTAGCCACTCAACTGTTGTTGTTGTGCTTGCCTAGCACAACAACGGTATTAGACAAAGCCTGTGGTTAATGCAGGGCTGCCGTACGGATCACCTCCATCTGCACTTCCTCCTCGCCATCATGTGATGCCGGTGGGCCAGTCAGCTGACACCGCGTCAGGGGAAATATGTCATGGCAGGTCCTTGATGAGGATTCACCGGCTCCCTGTATGCTAAGCAGCTCCACACAATCTACAGGAGGGGAGGAAAATCCAGCAAAAATAAAAATTGTAGTCAACTGAGCGCTGGATGAAGGGATGCCACATAGAGGGGGATAATTTACTTAGCATATTTATTTAATTCCACAATGTGTTTCAACAGTGGATTGCTGTCTTCCTCAGGTAGAACCCCCACCTGAGAAAGATGGCAATCCGCCGTCGAAACGCGTTGTGGAATTAAATAAGTAACTTAAGTAAATTATCCCCCTTCATCCAGCGCTCCGTTGACGACAATTTTTATTTTTTCACAAATATATGAATATACATCTATTATATAATTGCCGTAGCGACTTCCGTCACATACGGCGCCACTTCCGTGCCTTTGTTCGGATCCATGGCTCCGGGGGCGGCGACAACTATCTCCAAGATGGCGTCCGGGAACTCTCGCGAGACTTCCCGGACGCCATATTGGATCCTGAACTCCAGAGGCGGTGACATAGCGGCGGAGGACGATACTCCTGCATCGCGCCGCTGGAGCCCGGACAGAGCACCATGTATCCCTGCACCATCCAGCCCAGTCCGGGCACAGACAGGACACCTCACCCCCGGCCTGAGCTCAGTGTGGACGGTCACCTGCCCTCAGCCGCCTCTGCTCCGGGGATCCACCAGCGGCTGCACTGTGTCTGTGACGCCGCCGCTCCTCACTTCTGCACCAAGGACGCCATCTTCTTTCGGTAAAAGCGAAATCCAAGGAAGCTACAGGACCTCCGGTGACGTCATGGCCATGTGACCAGTCACATGTGTGGGAGGAGCCAGAAAGCCGGCAGGTCCGCGAGAGGGGAGTCACGTGCTGCCTCCATCCCCTGCTCATAAAGGACGTGAGTGAGCCATAAACACATACAGGGGTCTACCCATAGTGCGGAGTATATATATCTATACAGCTCTGCACAGTGCGGTGTATATACAGTGCCTACAAGTAGTATTCAACCCCCTGGAGATTTAGGTGGTTTGATAAGATGCAAATAAGTTAGAGCCTTCAAACTGCAAACGAGAGTAGGATTTATTAACAGAAGCATAAATCTTACAAACCAAAAAGTTATGTTGCTCAGTTGAATTTTAATAAATTTTAAACATAAAAGTGTGGGTCAATTATTATTCAACCCCTAGGTTTAATATTTTGTGGAATAACCCTTGTTTGCAATTACAGCTAATAATTGTCTTTTATAAGACCTGATCAGGCTGGCACAGGTCTCTGGAGTTATCTTGGCCCACTCCTCCATGCAGATCTTCTCCAAGTTATCTAGGTTCTTTGGGTGTCTCATGTGGACTTTAATCTTGAGCTCCTTCCACAAGTTTTCAATTGGGTTAAGGTCAGGAGACTGACTAGGCCACTCCATCACCTTGATTTTTTCCCTCTTGAACCAGGCCTTGGTTTTCTTGGCTGTGTGCTTTGGGTCGTTGTCTTGTTGGAAGATGAAATTACGACCCATCTTAAGATCCTTGATGGAGGAGCGTAGGTTCTTGGCCAAAATCTCCAGGTAGGTCGTGCTATCCATCTTCCCATGGATACGGACCAGATGGCCAGGCCCCTTGGCTGAGAAACAGCCCCACAGCATGATGCTGCCACCACCATGCTTGACTGTAGGGATGGTATTCTTGGGGTCGTATGCAGTGCCATCTAGTCTCCAAACGTCACGTGTTTCGTTGGCACCAAAGATCTCGATCTTGGTCTCCTCAGACCATAGAACCTTGAACCAGTCTGTCTCAGAGTCCTCCAAGTGATCATGAGCAAACTGTAGACGAGCCTTGACATGACGCTTTGAAAGTAAAGGTACCTTACGGGCTCATCTGGAACGGAGACCATTGCGGTGGAGTACGTTACTTATGGTATTGACTGAAACCAATGTCCCCACTGCCATGAGATCTTCCCGGAGCTCCTTCCTTGTTGTCCTTGGGTTAGCCTTGACTCTTCGGACAAGCCTGGCCTCGGCACGGGAGGAAACTTTCAAAGGCTGTCCAGGCCGTGGAAGGCTAACAGTAGTTCCATAAGCCTTCCACTTCTGGATGATGCTCCCAACAGTGGAGACAGGTAGGCCCAACTCCTTGAAAAGGGTTTTGTACCCCTTGCCAGCCTTGTGACCCTCCACGATCTTGTCTCTGATGGCCTTGGAATGCTCCTTTGTCTTTCCCATGTTGACCATGTATGAGTGCTGTTCACAAGTTTGGGGAGGGTCTTAAATAGTCAGAAAAGGCTGGCAAAAGAGATAATTAATCCACACATGTGAAGCTCATTGTTCTTTGTGCCTGAACTACTTCTTAATACTTTAGGGGGACCAAACAGAATGCTGGTGGTTTGAAGGGTTGAATAATAAATGACCCTCTGAATTAACTTTTAACGCTTTAAAAAAAAAAAAATTTGTGGCACTGCATTTCCCACTTCCAGGCTGATCTACAGTCCAAATGTCACAATGCCAAGTTAATTCCGCATGTGTCAACCAGCTGAATCTGCAGGGGGTTGAATACTACTTGTAGGCACTGTATGTATATCTATACAGCTCTGCACAGTGCGGTGTATATATGTATATCTATACAGCTCTGCACAGTGCGGTGTATATATGTATATCTATACAGCTCTGCACAGTGCGGTGTTTATATGTATATCTATACAGCTCTGCACAGTGCGGTGTATATATGTATATCTATACAGCTCTGCACAGTGCGGTGTATATATGTATATCTATACAGCTCTGCACAGTGCAGTGTATATATGTATATCTATACAGCTCTGCACAGTGCGGTGTATATATGTATATCTATACAGCTCTTCACAGTGCGGTGTATATATGTATATCTATACAGCTCTGCACAGTGCGGTGTATATATGTATATCTATACAGCTCTGCACAGTGCAGTGTATATATGTATATCTATACAGCTCTGCACAGTGCGGTGTATATATGTATATCTATACAGCTCTTCACAGTGCGGTGTATATATGTATATCTATACAGCTCTGCACAGTGCGGTGTATATATGTATATCTATACAGCTCTGCACAGTGCGGTGTATATATGTATATCTATACAGCTCTGCACAGTGCGGTGTATATATGTATATCTATACAGCTCTGCACAGTGCAGTGTATATATGTATATCTATACAGCTCTGCACAGTGCGGTGTATATATGTATATCTATACAGCTCTGCACAGTGCGGTGTATCTATTATATAATTGCCGTAGCGACTTCCGTCGCATACGGCGCCACTTCCGTGGCTTTGTTCCGATCCATGGCTCCGGGGCCGGCGACAACTATCTCCAAGATGGCGTCCGGGAACTCTCGCGAGACTTCCTGGACGCCATATTGGATCCTGAACTTCAGGGGCCAGGGGCGGCGACATAGCGGCGGAGGACGATACTCCTGCATCGCGCCGCTGGAGCCCGGACAGGTAACAATAACATATGCTTCGCTATTTGGAACCCCTGCCGTCTACAAGACACGAGGGGGAGAGGGGAGCACCGGAGCCTGCAAGGGGGAGACCAGCACTCTCACCTCTGTGCGCATACTACCTGCGACACCATTGTCACCTCTGTGTGTATACCACCTGAAGCACCATTGTCACCTCTGTCTGTATACCACCTGCAGCACAATTGTCACCTCTGTGTGTATACCACCTGCAGCACTATTGTCACCTTTGTGCGCATGCTACCTGCAGCACCATTGTCACCTCTGTGCGCATGCTACCTGCAGCACCATTGTCACCTCTCTGCGCATGCTACCTGCAGCACCATTGTCACCTCTCTGCGCATGCTACCTGCAGCACCATTGTCACCTCTGTGTGTACATAGTACCACCAGCATTGTCACCTCTGTGCGCATTTCTACCTGCAGCACCATTGTCACCTCTGTGCGCATGCTACCTGCAGCACCATTGTCACCTCTGTGCGCATGCTACCTGCAGCACCATTGTCACCTCTGTGCGCATGCTACCTGCAGCACCATTGTCACCTCTCTGCGCATGCTACCTGCAGCACCATTGTCACCTCTGTGCGTATGCTACCTGAAGCACCATTGTCACCTCTGTGCGCATGCTACCTGCAGCACCATTGTCACCTCTCTGCACATGCTACCTGCAGCACCATTGTCACCTCTGTCTGTGCGCATACTACCTGCAGCACCATTGTCACCTCTGTGTGTACATAGTACCAGCAGCATTGTCACCTCTGTGCGCATGCTACCTGCAGCATTATTGTCACCTCTGTGCGCATGCTACCTGCAGCACCATTGTCACCTCTGTGCGCATACTACCTGCAGCACCTTTGTCACCTCTGTGTGTACATAGTACCAGCAGCATTGTCACCTCTGTGCGCATGCTACCTGCAGCACCATTGTCACCTCTGTGCGCATACTACCTGTAGCACCTTTGTCACCTCTGTGTCTACATAGTACCAGCAGCATTGTCACCTCTGTGCGTATGCTACCTGCACCACCATTGTCACCTCTGTGCGCATGCTACCTGCAGCACCCTTGTCACCTCTCTGCGCATAATACCTGCAGCACCATTGACACCTCTGTCTGCATACTACCTGCAGCACCATTGTCACCTTTCTGCGCATACTACCTGCTGCACCATTGTCACCTCTCTCTGCGCATACTACCTGCAGCACCATTGTCACCTCTGCATACTACCTGCAGCACCATTGTCACCTCTGTGCGCATGCTACCTGCAGCACCATTGTCACCTCTCTGCGCATGCTACCTGCAGCACCATTGTCACCTCTGTCTGTGCGCATACTACCTGCAGCACCATTGTCACCTCTGTGTGTACATAGTACCAGCAGCATTGTCACCTCTGTGCGCATGCTACCTGCAGCATTATTGTCACCTCTGTGCGCATGCTACCTGCAGCACCATTGTCACCTCTGTGCGCATACTACCTGCAGCACCATTGTCACCTCTCTGCGCATACTACCTGCAGCACCATTGTCACCTCTGCATACTACCTGCAGCACCATTGTCACCTCTGTGCGCATGCTACCTGCAGCACCATTGTCACCTCTGTGCACATGCTGCCTGCAACACCATTGTCACCTCTGTGCGCATGCTACCTGCAGCACCATTGTCACCTCTGTGTGCATACTACCTGCAGCACCATTGTCACCTCTGTGTCTACATAGTACCAGCAGCATTGTCACCTCTGTGCGCATGCTACCTGCAGCACCATTGTCACCTCTGTGCGCATGCTACCTGCAGCACCATTGTCACCTCTCTGCGCATACTACCTGCAGCACCATTGTCACCTCTGTCTGCATACTACCTGCAGCACCATTGTCACCTCTCTGCGCATACTACCGGCAGCACCATTGTCACCTCTCTGCGCATACTACCTGCAGCACCATTGTCACCTCTGTGTGCATACTACCTGCAGCACCATTGTCACCTCTGTGCGCATACTACCTGCAGCACCATTCTCACCTTTGTGTGTACATAGTACCAGCAGCATTGTCACCTCTGTGCGCATGCTACCTGCAGCACCATTGTCACCTTGGTGTGCATGCTACCTGCAGCACCATTGTCACCTCTGTGCGCATGCTATGTGCAGCACCATTGTCACCTCTGTGCGCATACTACCTGCAGCACCATTGTCACCTCTGTGTCTACATAGTACCAGCAGCATTGTCACGTCTGTGAGCATGCTACCTGCAGCACCATTGTCACCTCTGTGCGCATGCTACCTGCAGCTCCATTGTCACATCTCTGCGCATACTACCTGCAGCACCATTGTCACCTCTGTCTGCATACTACCTGCAGCACCATTGTCACCTCTCTGCGCATACTACCTGCAGCACCATTGTCACCTCTGCATGCTACCTGCAGCACCATTGTCACCTCTGTGTGCATACTACCTGCAGCACCATTGTCACCTCTGTGTCTACATAGTAGGGTCATTCCATGTCAAGTGAACCAATGATTATTACCTCTATATTTTTAATTCTTTTGAGATTTTGATAATAGCATGTCAGACAATGCAAAATGTGAAGAGAAAAATTTAAAAAAAAATTTTTTTTTTTTTTTAATGATTTTCAAAGTTCGGAAAAAGTGTGAATTTCGCTGTTGCCTGCCTTTACGTTTCTCCTGATAACTAAGGCTAGGAATAAGATAGAGAGACAAAATAAACACCATTCTACTCAGAACTATACAGGCTTTCACCAGATATGTCACAAGAGGATCTTTGTTAATATTTTACCCATGTGATCGCAAGCGCAAAACTTTAAAACGCATTTCCGAAAAATCGGCGCTCTTTAAATATTTCAAAAACTGCCCATGTGTCTGCTTTGCTCTTAGCCACATCTGTACCAAATTTCAAGTTGGGATCCCGATGGGATCATATTTTAAAATATTTTAATATTAATAGCGTCAATGGGTCATTCCATATCAAGTGATCTAAATATGAATATTTTTTTTTACCTGACGTCTTTAGATTTTTTTTATTTTTTTTCCTTTATGAAGTACTACTTTAGTTAATTACAAATTAAAAGTTTAGAATTTTTTTCTTAATCAGTTAATTTTTTACAGATTTTTAAAGTTTAAAAAAAGGGTGCATTTTGGCCTGGTATGACTTTACATTTTTTTATCTTGGGCTAGAAATAAGATAGAGAAACAAAATAAACACCATTCTACTCAGAACTGTCCAGGCTTTCACCAGATATGTCACAAGAGTATATTTGTTAATTTTAATTTTTTACCCATGCGAACGCAAACGCAACATTTTGAAACGCATTTCCGAAAAAACGTTTTAATAAAAATTTTCCAAAACTGCCCATGTGTCTTTTATGCTCTTAGCCACATCTGTACCAAATTTCAAGTTGGGATCGTGATGGGATCTATTTTTAAAATATTTAACTATTATAGTGTCAATTCAAAAATCTTGAATTCAGATCTGTTCAACCTGTGGTCTAAAAGCGTGGGGTCTATATTTATCAAATGCATTATTTTTAGACATTACTGTATTATTTTGATATGTTACAGCTTAGAAGCAAGAGAGGACATATAGGAAAAAGCTTTGTTAGGGCTCAACCTGAGAAAGCACAGGGATAGACAGTGAATGCAGAGCAGATGATAGGCCAGCAGCTCTGTCAATCATGTTAAGTGTCTACCCACTGCATTCAGGAAGTAAGACAGCTCGTTCAGACCTTTCATGTCCTGACATGTCTGGACATCTTCACTCCTGAACAAACAATAGTCTGTACAAAGCCATCAAGGCTGTGTACTAAAATATGGGTGAGTAAATATATTAATAGTTTAATGCTTTTATTATTAAGGGCCAATACACACAGTGCTATTCTTAGGGATCATCATTCAGAAAAACAGCCCCATTGATTTCTATGGGGTTCACCACATGCAGTGTTTTTGGAAACACTCAAGAGTGAGTAAATCACTGCTTGAACTACTTTTTAATCGCTGCAATAAACGCAGCATTTATCATTTATATAAAAAAGCTGCCATTTTTTTCACTAGCGATTAAAAAAACTAACGCATATGTGGTAAAAACTTGGTAGAAAAACAAGCTGCCAAAACTGCAGCGTGTATCTGCAGACAGAAAAAACTGTGCGCGCTAGCCCTAAAACTCAGTTTATAGTAATACAGTTCTATCTCAAGTGTACTGTAAATCTCTATTTTTATTACCTATCTTCCTTACTTAATATTAACTGTATTTTTCCCACACAGCAATGGCTGCTACTTCTCAAGAAACAGCATTTTATCATAGACACTGTTGCAATCCTTTTGAAAAAATATGAATATGATTGGCGCTGGTGGCTGGCTACTGTACACTCCAAAGATTGTGAAAATGAAGAAGTAGAATTGACTTTATTGCATCCTTCTGGTCCAGCGCCATCCTTTGTGTATCCAAGAAAGCCAGACATTTTAAAAGTGCACAAAAATCAGATATTAACTCAGGCGGAGCCTAACACCGTGACAGGCCGGACATACTCTTTGACACACAAGGAAATGGCGATTGCTAGTAAGCGTTTATGGACAAGATTACATTTCACCCACTAGAAGGACAAATTGATAAAATGCCACTTTAAAAACATACTATTAATTGTTTGATTAGTTCATAATTTATAGAACAATGATTTAACTACTGTACTATTCTTATTAAACACTTCATAAATCACATGTTTAGTGATAGAATAGAAAACAAATTTATATGTATAAATAGGGGTTAACATTTTTGGTTCTTTTAATCTTGTTTAATCAAACTTGAGGATATGATCACCTTTCTTCTTTTGGTTTGTTCAATACATTCAAGTTGAAAATGCTGAGTGTTGTGTTCTGATGATTAAGATGTATTTATCCTGGCACTTATGGGATTTGTTTTTTGTGTTTCTTTTTTGTTAGATATAAATGTTTTATTCAATAAGTTGTGATAACTCATACAACCATAAAATAAAAAATATATAAATTTGACAGGTCCCAAGTTGAATCTCTGCACAAATATAACCAAGAACACAATCAGTCATTTTTTCACAATTGCCCGTCAATAGTTTAAATTTGATATAAAGAAACATAGTCTTGTAACATCTCAAATGAAAGCTGTTACCGTTCTGAGTAAATTGATGCCTCTCCCACTTCATTATCTTATTTCTAGCCTGAGATAAAAAAAATGTAAAGTCATACCAGGCCAAAATTCACCCTTTTTTTAAACTTTAAAAATCTGTAAAAAATTAACTGATGAAGAAAAAAATTCTAAACTTTTAATTTGTAATTAACTAAAGTTGTACTTCATAAAGAAAAAGAATAAAAAAAATCTAAAGACGTCAGGTAAAAAAAAATATTCATATTTAGATCACTTGATATAGAATGACCCATTGACGCTATTAATATTAAAATATTTTAAAATATGATCCCATCGCGATCCCAATTTGAAATTTGGTAGAGATGTGGCTAAGAGCATAGCAGACACATGGGCAGTTTTTGAAATATTCAAAACGCGCCGATTTTTCGGATATGCGTTTTAAAGTTTTGCGCTTGCGATCACATGGGTAAAATATTAACAAAGATCCTCTTGTGACATATCTGGTGAAAGCCTGCCCAGTTCTGAGTAGATTGGTGTTTACTTTGTTTCTCTATCTTATTTCTAGCCCCAGATATGATAGACAATGTAAAGCCACACCAGGCCAAAATTCGCACTTTTTTAAAACTTTAAAAATCTGTAAAAAATTAACTGATAAAGAAAAAAATTCAAAACTTTTTTTTGTAATTAACTAAAGTTGTTCTTCATATAGAAAACAAATTTTAAAAATCTGAGGACGTCAGGGAAAAAAAATATTCATTTTTGGATCACTTGACATGGAATGACCCAGTACCAGCAGCATTGTCACCTCTGTGAGCATGCTACCTGCAGCACCATTGTCACCTCTGTGCGCATGCTACCTGCAGCTCCATTGTCACATCTCTGCGCATACTACCTGCAGCACCATTTTCACCTCTGTCTGCATACTACCTGCAGCACCATTGTCACCTCTCTGCGCATACTACCTGCAGCACCATTGTCACCTCTCTGCGCATACTACCTGCAGCACCATTGTCACCTCTGTGTGCATACTACCTGCAGCACCATTGTCACCTCTGTGCGCATACTACCTGCAGCATCATTCTCACCTCTGTGTCTACATAGTACCAGCAGCATTGTCACCTCTGTGCGCATGCTAACTGCAGCACCATTGTCACCTCTGTGTGCATGCTACCTGCAGCACCATTGTCACCTCTGTCTGCATACTACCTGCAGCACCATTGTCACCTCTCTGCGCATACTACCTGCAGCCCCATTGTCACCTCTCTGCGCATACTACCTGCAGCACCATTCTCACCTCTGTGTGTACATAGTACCAGCAGCACTGTCACCTCTGTCTGTATTGTACTAACCGCACTGTCACCTGTGTGTATACTACCACCAGCATCAGCACTGTCACCTGTGTGTATACTACCACCACCACTGTCACCTCTGTGTATTGTACCAGCAGCATTGTCACCTGTGTGTATAGTACCACCAGCATCAGCACTCTCACCTGTGTGTATTGTACCAGCAGCACTGTCACCTCTGTGTATAGTACCAGCAGCATTCTCACCTGTGTGTATAGTACCACCAGCATCAGCACTGTCACCTGTGTGTATTGTACCAGCAGCACTGTCGCCTGTGTGTATAGTACCAGCAGCATTGTCACCTGTGTGTATAGTACCACCAGCATCAGCACTGTCACCTGTGCGTATAGTACCACCAGCACTGTCACCTGTGTGTACAGTACCAGAGAGGTCTGGCCCCCTCTTGCCATCCCCCACTGCCGTTCCCTGTCTCCCTCCTGCCCGAACCTGCCTGCTGTTCCCCGGCCCCCTCCTGCCCGCACCCACCTGCTCTTCCACAGCTTGCTCCTGCCCGCACACACCCGCTGTGCCCTCCTGCAAGCAATCTAAGATATTGTCACAGGATGTAAACCCAGCTTCGCTTTGCATTATTCTTAAATCTTCATAAATAAACTACATACATAGTCTAGAATACCCGATTCTTTAGAATCGGGCCGACATCTAGTGGTATATATACTAGTGGCCAAAATTGAGGCAACACCCTCAAGATTTCTGAATTTATAGCATTTTGCCAATAAAAATCCAAATTTAATTAATGTTTTTGATTTCACAGTAAAGTTTTTAGTAGAAATAACAAAATCTCACATAGAAACACAATATTAGCAGGAAATTTGTTCATTCGTCAACAAATTGGACGCTATTGTCACTCCGATGACTGTGGGAGAAAAGCCATTTATTTGTCCTATTTTCACATCTAACACTAAAATGTTAATACGTAGTTGGATAGCCCTTGGCCTTGATAGCATGCCAAGTAGATGCCAGGCAGTTATCTACCAGTTTCTTTAAATCAGATGGTGTGATGATATGAAGCCATGATTTGATGATGGCTGTAACGAGTTCCTGCTTGTTTGATGCCCGCTGTTTTGAGCCGAGCCCAGAGATTCTCAATAAAATTCATTAAATATACGTGATGGTGAAAAACTGCAGGTGTTGCCTCAATTTTGGCCATTAGTGTATAATTAAAGTCCCACAGGGATTAACATATTCTTAAAATGGTGGTAAGTCCAATGAAGGGCAGCGTTAAGGGCTTTACGTTGTAGCCCAAAGGCTGCATGCATGCCCACTCATACAGCAGTGGGATGCACAAACAGTGCAAAACTTTGGATGGGGAAAAATAAAATTAACCCAAAAAAAGGCCTCGGTCAAGGAAAGATTGAATAACAACTCAAAGAAGTCCTTCTCTAGACAAAATGCCAAAGAAGAGATGGGTCAGTGACCCAACAACATGTTTTTTTAGGAAAATCCACTGTACTTAGCGTTAATACTGTCTGCCAGATTTCTCAGCGCTACCTGGGCTGAAGGTCGCTGTTGGTCATGGTACTCCACTGCTAGATGGTCTGGGGGGATCCCAAAAGCTACTCCTGCAGGGGCATTCTCCGCCACCACCTGCCCCCCAGCACACTCCATCATGACCACAGCTGAAGAAGACAATAGAGGAACTAAGGGATGATCTAGAAGAGACGGGACCAACTTGGGGAACTCCGACAGGCCCTGTGAGTTTGGGTGCATCTGGCTGGCTAACCAAGAGAGGCTTCTCCTTCACCTGATGCCACATTCTATTCTGGTTGGCCTCCTCCTGCCATTTCTCAAAGTCTTCATCGGTGGCAAACCGACTTATGCCAACTGCGATCCACCCCTTGCTGCCCATTACCTTTGTGAAAGTGACCTCCTCCCCAACAGATTGCACGCCGTCTTTAGAGAAGATGGCCATACAGCAGGGTGGACCGTAGCATCGATGCCCAGTACCATGTTTGGCTAGGAAGCCAAACCTCCTCTGCTGGAAAAATGCCACCACCTTGTGTCTGGTTCATTGGTCTTGGAAGTGATGGGTCTTAGGCCCATGCAATCACTCTCAGGAGAGTGATCTGCAAACCAAATCTCCTCAATAAAGGATAGGGATGGGGTGGTTCATGCTGTACCAGATAGTTGTTTGAAGGGGGTAGGGGTCTCCACATGGCATTCTCCCAAGTGAGGGCCTATGGTGAGGGTGATACACATGACTGGAAAATAGGGCCTTCTGCCTCTTCTATATCCTCCTCTACCTCATCCTCCTTACCATGCGCCTGGTCCTGTTTGAATCGGTGATCCAGTATATGTGACATCAGCTGAAGGCGGATTACA
This sequence comes from Allobates femoralis, assembly GCA_033576535.1. Taxonomy (NCBI): domain Eukaryota; kingdom Metazoa; phylum Chordata; class Amphibia; order Anura; family Aromobatidae; genus Allobates; species Allobates femoralis. The sequence continues at coordinate 6,950,041 of JARQOC010000009.1, forward strand.
GCCAGGCATACTGTAAGATCCTCTGCAGTCTGACATCTGGTGCTCCCAGATGTCATAGGGAATCATCTCCTGACTATGAGCTCCTCAGGTCCTCCTCTGGTATCGGAGCCCAGCACTGTATCCGGACATCACTGCACATGAGGCCCAGTGTAAGTACCGTGATAGAGCTTCAGATCTTGCGGGGTATTCATCGCCAAACTGCGTCCTGTAGGCACAAGGCATCAAGCAGCAACTGCAGCCGAGTGTAGCTGACTGACTAGCTTTGTTGTACTGCACTACTAATATGGTGCTGACTCGCTGAGCTCCGCTGTGACACTTGTTTGTTTTGCCTAGTGGCCCACCTCCTTCAGTGCTAGGAGTCAGGCCCAAACAATCACTTACAAGATACTACTGTTTGCACAATCTTGTTGCCTAGCTCCTCATTAACCCTTCCATGCGGTTGGCTGCAGAAATACCGTCACTCACAAATCCAATTTCCCATGCCACAATGTAACACCTGGGATGTGGTTAGGTGGAGTGATTATTGAAGCCTGATATATTTGGAGGAGAAATAAGGGAAATAAATAGGTTTATTCAGCTCACCACCAATTTATCTGGAATGCTGAATAAGGCTAGTGGGCAGATATGCAAGGACAAGTTCAATAGGAATTATACATATAACATACTTGTGCACATGACAAAAATCTGTATTGTAAATGTATGGAATGAAATGAAATAATGATTGCATATTTTCAAGAAGCAATATCCATAATATGGTGTTTCATAAGTGTGAGCAGACCTATAAGAACATGTATGTAAAGCAATGGTCCTCCTCCTGGAAAATGGCCCTTACTGTGGTATAATTGTACCCCATCTTGGTTTATATGGTTCTCCTCCTCCTGCCACCATAGTTGTCCAATTATTATAATGCATCCCCATATTACTCCATATATTACAATGTACCCCCATAGTCCTCTATGTATTATAATGGATCCCATAGTCCTCCATTCATAAGGTAGGCCCCATAGTCATTCAATTATTATAATAAACCCCCATTATCCTCCATATAATATAATGCAGCCTCACATCCCTCCAAATATCATAATGCTGCCTCATAGCCGCTACTTATAGCAAAATGAGTCGGTCGATAGGGTAGGGGGTACTCGGCTACTGGGGCTGATAGTTACTTCGATGGGGATCACGGCTGGTCGGTTCCTTGTTCCGTGCCCTGGACCCTCAATGGCAGGGATAGTGGGGGGATGATGATGATGGATGGGGGGGAAAATAGTAACGTGACGCCACCTGTGGTACCTGGTAACGTGGATACCAGCGCTGCGGCCGGCCACTGAGGTGATGGAGGTGCAGCTCAGAGTAGTAAAGCTCCCCACAGGTGGAGCTTTACCTCAGGGCAGTGGGGGTAGATGAGGGGAGTAGTAGCCCTCACCTTTTTGATGCTGTAGGAGCCCTCCGGGCAGCAGAGCAAATGAGGACAGACACCAGATAAGCTCAAGAAGTTCTTTACTGTCTCCAGATGAAAAACAGGTACACAGTGCAGTCTGGTTTACCAGGGACATAGCCACAGATTTGAGGTAACTTAGCAGAGTCTGTCGGTGGTGCCCTCTCATAACTTTCGGGGTCTGTGTTCCTCTTTACTCTCATTCACCACTCTGAAGAACTCCTTCGCCAGTCCCCTGGTCTGTTACTATTAGGTACGGTCAGTTCCTTACCGGTATGGATGGGAGCGACAACGAGCAAATCCTCCCACCACCGTAATTCGGTATTTTCCCTAATGTGTCCTGGACCTTTTTGGAACTGAGGAAGAGGTACAGTCTATGCTGCTATGGCTCCCTTCTGTTGGTCCCACAGCTTGTCGGTTCACAGTCAGGGATAGACCTCTGACTGCCTCGGCGCCGGTATTGACCCCAACCTCCCCAGCTAACTCCAACCGGCCTGGATTGTCCCCTCCATTTCTGGGTCACCCCTCTCCAAGGAGGTGCCCTCCTGTCAAGAACGCTGTCAGGCACGTCCTCTCTGGCTGCCTTCCCAGCACTGTTGGACTAAAAACAAACTCAACTGTCACTCAAGTCTCCCGCTCTACTCTATGCTCCACCCCCTGGACCTACTGAATATACGGTTCCTAGGCTAAAGTGGGCTAGTGTATGGGTGCTTAGGACAGACTCTGCATGAAACCCCATATCCATGGCTACAGAAGCACTACACCTTCTGTTTGGGGTGGAGTACCTCCCTGTGGCACCTTCCCATAGGGGCGCCACACACCCCCTTGGTGAATTACACTCGTCCACGAGTGTTAAAACCCAACCGGACTTGAGCTTACATTTTTATATGCATAACAAACAAATAACACTTTTAACAACAATAATCATTATACTTGATCTTCCCATCCGGGAGGCGCATTTCTTGTAACATTGCAAACATATATATTTTTTAGTCCACATCGACCCAACGGGGACCGGGTATCAAGTCTCTGATTCAAAGTTCAATCAGGTTTTACACAAAAATTCACATTTAGAGGTTGCACAGGTCCAGCAGGTAAAGTCTCTGTAGGCTGCTAAAGTCCCAATACACAACAAACCATTAACCATTGGTGCTACGGCGTAGGAGTCCTTGGTACTACAGGGGTCTCTTTTGGCTATAAGTACTGTAGGCCTCCTGGCCCTGAGGTCACCGATTGGCAAAGGTTTTTCTCTCTCTGCACAGCTCCTTACGGCCACTCCACCCTCTTTAATATTGTGTACAGGATTTTACCTGCTCTTTACCCGTTTCATATACTAGCACACAATAAGAAAATGCACTATACTCAACTATTTACATTGATATACGATACCGGGATTGTTTTATCATTCCATGCTTCTGCTAACCCGGATCGCATACCATCCCCAGGGTCCTGCATGGCGTTCGTAGGTTATGATGTCGCCTTTCCGGTCATCCTGGAACTGTGGCCTCCCAACAGGTTGCTGGGAGTGCGGGATCGGGGCTGGAGGCTGGTAGTCAAACCGCCTCATCTCCATACCGACCTGGTCTTGTTGCTGTTCCAGGCGTTCGGCCCACCATAGCTCGTGGGGCCCGAACGTCTCTGTCCAGTCGAGTTTACCCGAACAGAACACCAGTAAAGGTACCAAAAGACTTAATGTGTGCGTGTCCCTTCTTCCATCTACACCATGCTGACCGCGCTACCCTATTACCCTCACTACAACTTACAGCCCCGGGGACCCCTGCTCGTCCTGTAGGGAGCTGTTCCACCTTGCCGCCGCCCATCACCTCGGAGGCCCAAGCAGCGCCGGTGTCATCTAGGGACCCCTACAGGTGGCGTCACGACAGACATTTTATTACTTTATTGCCATCTCCACCCTTTATCTGCATCCCCTGGGCCCACGGCCTCAGGTACCGCTACCCGTGACCTTCCCCAGAGACCGCGCCTGAGTGACCGAGTACCCCCAGGGCCTGGGCCGGACTTTAGAACGTTACACGGAGTCCATACATTTGACCAACGTGTGCGCAGGAGGTAGGTTTAAATTTCCCACCAGGGCCCATCAGACTCTCGTTACGCCACTGACTATTAGTATATGTTTGCTGTGTGTTGGCTTTTATTCAGTAACAGTATGATGGTATTATTCACTCACCATGAGTTAGTACTATATAGTCACGGTGTGGCATCATTATTGCTCATTATATAGTGCTATTGTTCAACTAAGTACACAATTTATTATACACTAACCTTATGGTGCTACTATTCATTCACTATGTGGTGGTATTATGTAGTCACAGTGTGGTAGCATTATTTCTTATTGTATAGTGCTATTGTTTAGCTCAGTACACAGGTTATTATACAGTAACCATATATCCGCACTATTTATTCATCATATGGTGATGATATGTGATTAAAGTGTGGCGGTATTATATATTGGAACATAATGGAGTTATCGGTATTATTGGCCTTGCTATACTGGGTTTGTTCAGTAAAAGTGTGGTCATACCGTATTATGTCCTTCTGTAACAGACTAATAATACCAACAACTGTATAGCAGTATTATTTAGAAGCACATTATTACGGTATATATTGTATTATATCTATGGTGTTTTTTGGAAGGCACCAGATATCTTAAGGGTTGGGTCTTTAATCTTTGCAGAACTTAGCAATGACAAAGTTTGCTTTTTTATGCCATTATTTGCTTTTGCTTCTCTTAGGGCACCTTTACACACCTCAACCGCGGCGAGAAATCTGACCGGCAATCTGTAGCCCCATCACCATCGCTGTGAAATGGCCTCGAAATTGCGGTGTGTAATTGGGGGATTTGGCGGCGATCAAAAGGTTGCGCCTGGTTCCGATTTCACAGCAATCAGGGGCACTCATGAAGGCGACATTCCCGGCTTTCGGCGTGTGAACGGGCGATAGTGATGGAATCTGCGTTGCCTACGGATTTCCCGGAGGTGTGCCACAGCGTGCTGGAGACCGCGCCCCGTCAGCGATGATTGGTGGTGGCTACTGTGTTCCCATTGGCGGTCACTTCACAGGGCGCCATATTTGAACAGCTGACCATTCACCACCACACAATGGCAATGGCGTCATGTATTAGGCAGCCTTCCAGAGCAGGATGGCCAATCATAACGCTACTGCGTTGTCCAATGATTGTGTTTGGGGCGCGGTATACACCAGTCTGCCACACCTATGTTCTCGCCGCGCTGAACAGGTACGCCCACATTCCTTTGGGGATTGCGGCGTGTGAAGCGGCGTCGGATGTTTTCCGCTGTTGGTGTGGGAACTTCCGGGACGACACATCGTCTTAGGTTGAGGGCGAAATTGCGGCGTGTAAAAGCGCCTTCGGCGTTCGGAGGCAACCATGAACAGTGTGCACGCGCACATTAGATTGCCTCTGATTGCGGTCAAAAGTTGCGGCGTGTAAAGGTACCCTTAACTTTTTTTGGAAGTTTCTATTCTCTTCAGCTTCCTCTGATAGACCTGATTTTTTTTTTTGCAGAATAAATGAGTCCTAAAAGCAAATGTAGTTCATTTTGCCTAATGTTTTGTTTGTTGCCTGTATCAAGGCAGATACTATTATGTAGCCAGGAGTTTAAAGCCCATTTAAATAGTAATATTACATGCAATATGTGTCAAATGCCATTGTTATATATTGCCATATGCTTATCCTATTTGTAAAGAGCAAAGTACTAAATAAAAGGTAGAACATAAGCTCAATAGCCTAAAGACTAAAGCACTTGTAATTAAGAAGGAAGTGATTTTGGGAGTCGAGCATCTGATAGTAAAACTGGCTGAGCCGATATGAGTCTACAATCCTGATACAATACCGCAATGTAACGCATCTGTGTAGATAAAGCAATGCGAGCTACACATAGATAAATGACCTCCAGAAGGGCAAGGAACCAGCCGGGCGTCCGAGTGTTGTCCCCAATGATGGCCAGTAATCACCATCTAACGTTCCTGGCTCATCCTATAAGGTTAATCTGATGGAAAGATTCCTCAAATCAATCTTTCTATGAAAGAGGTTAAAAAATGAACCCAAGTAAAAATTATAATCTTGACACAATTTCTTATTCATTGCACATGAGGTACCATATCAGCCATGGCTGGTCTCCGTACTGTATAACCTGCTGCTGATCCCGGTACCATATCAGCTGTGGCTTGTCCCTGTACCACATCAGCCGCAGCTGGATCCATATCATATCAGCGATGGTTGGTTCCATACTATATATACTGTATATATATATATATATATATATATCAGTCGTTGTTGGTCCTGTATCATACCAGCCATGGTTGGTCCTGTACCATATCAACCATGGTTGGTTATATACCATATCAGCCATGATTGGTTCCAAAACATATCAGCCATGATTGGTTCCGTACCATATCAGCCATGGTTGGTTTCGTACTATATATCAGCTGTAGTTGGTCCTATATCCTGTCAGCCATGGTTGGTTCTTTACCATATCAGCCATGATTAGTCTTGTATCATCAGTTGTGGTTAGTCCTGTATAATATTAGTTGTGGCTGGTCCTGTATCATATCAGTCATGGTTCGTACTATACCATATCAGCTGTGGTTGGTTCTGTACTAGGGATGAGCGATTATACTCGCTACTATTCGGTATTCGCCGAATAGTAGCGGTAATCGGGCTACTCGCTACTCTCCGAGTACTTATGAGTACTCGGGAGTAGCGAATAGTCCTAATACTTTCGCAGTGTATCTATAGATACACTGCGAAAGTAGCCTAAAAGTTAATAAAAGTTGTTAAAAAATAATAAACTTACATACTCACCTTCCGACACCTGCTCCGGGAGCGGCAGAGAAGCCATCCGATTGCTGGAAAAGGACCTGTCACTACCAGCCAACCACGTGATCGCTAGCGGCCACCTGATTGGCCAATTTGCAAGGTCCTAGATGTACTATCAGGACCTTGCAAACTAGCCAATCAGGTGGCCCCTAGCGATGACGTAGTTGTGACGTGGCGCCATCTGATTGGCCAGATCACTACCGGCCATCTGATTGGCTGGTAGTGACAGGTCCTTTTTCAGCAATCGGATGGCTTTCTGCCGCTCCCGGTGCAGGCATCGGAAGGTGAGCGTGTAAGTTTATTATTTTTTAACAACTTTTATTAACTTTTAGGCTACTTTCGCAGTGTATCTATAAATACACTGCGAAAGTATTCGTACTCGCTATACTGACAACAAGTAGCGAGTACCGCTACCTACTCGTTGCAAGTATAGCGAACACGAATAATAAGGTACTCGCTCATTCCTATTCTGTACCCTATCAGTAGTGGTTTTTCGCTTTCCATATCAGCCATAGTTGTTCCCGTACCATATCAGCCATGGCTTGTTCCATGAAATTCAGGGAAGGAAGGTGTGCTACGGTCCGCGCTACAAGAATCATCAAGGAAGACCCAAGGCAATAGTTGTGATCCAAACCTTCTTTATTCTCCTCCTACGCGTTTCAGTGCCCACCTGGCACCTTCATCAGGGATACATCTATCCTCTCAGACAGGTCTTATATATACTGACATTAATACAATGATTAGTGGGTGTTACTGGTCATGTGACGTCAAAACCGTCACAAAAACAGGGAGGATCTATGTTTTGGCGCACTTATCATAAATAATACAAAATACACATATAAATGCTAAAATCTTAAGATGCAAATGTTATAAAAAATCAGCCTGATAAGATCATAAAAAACCTTGTGAAAAATCATGCGGAAAAGCCTGTAAATTCAGTATGATGGCAAACATATCTCAAGATAAAAAAAATTTTTTTGTGAATGGGAGCATATTTCCGACTGGGGGATAGAACTCATGATGATCAGAGTCTCATTATTTGGGAACATATCATTAGTTCCCCATGCTACCTTGGCTCACAAATAATGTTGTATGTGTATATGTGTATGACCATAGCTTATTGTATTTCTCAAGCCATGTTAGAGGGGAGAGGTTAAGAGGTATGGTAAATATGGCCATATAAAAGGCCATCATACTGAATTTACAGGCTTTTCCGCATGATTTTTCACAAGGTTTTTTATGATCTTATCCGGCTGATTTTTTATAACATTTGCATCTTAAGATTTTAGCATTTATATGTGTATTTTGTATTATTTATGATAAGTGCGCCAAAACATAGATCCTCCGTGTTTTTGTGACGGTTTTGACGTCACATGACTAGTAACACCCACTAATCATTGTATTAATGTCAGTATATATAAGACCTGTCTGAGAGGATAGATGTATCCCTGATGAAGGTGCCAGGTGGGCACTGAAACGCGTAGGAGGAGAATAAAGAAGGTTTGGATCACAACTATTGCCTTGGGTCTTCCTTGATGATTCTGGTAGCGCGGACCGTAGCACACCTTCCTTCCCTGAATTTCTCGGTATAACCCCACGTGAGTGGAGCCGGTGGAGGTCCAGCAGCAGCCATCAGGATATTATCCTACATGTTTTCAAGCCAGTTGTGGGTCACACAACTGGAGTAGGTGAGTGGATTGCATTTTTCACCGCTGAAACTTTTAGTGTCTAGTGATAAGGGCACTATTGCGCCTCTTGTCCTCCTCCCCTCTCTTTTCTATGGCTTGTTCCATGGCATTTGATAATGGGCGTCAAATACATATGCCAGACTCCAGAGCAACAACCTTGGTGATTTGGCTCAAGACATATAAAGAGGGGGATTAAATATCAAGAAACGAACAAGTTACCAACTTACCAGTCTTCTCAACCAAGTGTTGGTATCTGGATTGGATGTGCAGGATGCATTGATGATTTGTTGGACTCTGAATAAAGTTAA
>JARQOC010000009.1:6958426-6977151 GCA_033576535.1 Allobates femoralis
ACCTCTGTGCGCATACTACCTGCAGCACCATTCTCACCTCTGTGTTTGCATAGTACCAGCAGCACTGTCACCTTTGTCTGTATTGTACTAACCGCACTGTCACCTGTGTGCATACTACCACCAGCATCAGCACTGTCACCTGTGTGTATACTACCACCACCACTGTCACCTCTGTGTATTGTACCAGCAGCATTGTCACCTGTGTGCATAGTACCACTACCATCAGCACTCTCACCTGTGTGTATTGTACCAGCAGCACTGTCACCTCTGTGTATAGTACCAGCAGCATTCTCACCTGTGTGTATAGTACCACCAGCATCAGCACTTTCACCTGTGTGTATAGTACCACCAGCACTGTCACCTGTGTGTATAGTACCAGAGAGGTCTGGCCCCCTCTTGCCACCCCCCACTGCCGTTTCCTGTCTCCCTCCTGCCCGAACCTGCCTGCTGTTCCCCGGCCCCCTCCTGCCCGCACCCGCCTGCTCTTCCACAGCTTGCTCCTGCCCGCACACACCCGCTGTGCCCTCCTGCAAGCAATCTAAGATATTGTCACAGGATTTAAACCCAGCTTCGCTTTGCATTATTCTTAAATCTTCATAAATAAACTACATACATAGTCTAGAATACCCGATTCTTTAGAATCGGGCTGACATCTAGTGGTATATATACTAGTGGCCAAAATTGAGGCAACACCCTCAAGCTTTCTGAATTTATAGCATTTTGCCAATAAAAATCCAAATTTAATGAATGTTTTTGATTTCACAGTAAAGTTTTTAGTAGAAATAAAATCTCATATAGAAACACAATATTAGCAGGAAATTTGTTCATTTGTCAACAAATTGGACACTATTGTCACTCCGATGACTGTGGGAGAAAAGCCATTTATTTGTCCTATTTTCACATCTAACACTAAAATGTTAATACTTAGTTGGATAGCCCTTGGCCTTGATAGCATGCCAAGTAGATGCCAGGCAGTTATCTACCAGTTTCTTTAAATCAGATGGTGTGATGATATGAAGCCATGATTTGATGATGGCTGTAACGAGTTCCTGCTTGTTTGATGCCCGCTGTTTTGAGCCGAGCCCAGAGATTCTCAATAAAATTCATTAAATATAGGTGATGGTGAAAAACTGCAGGTGTTGCCTCAATTTTGGCCATTAGTGTATAATTAAAGTCCCACAGGGATTAACATATTCTTAAAATGGTGGAAAGTCCAATGAAGGGCAGCGTTAAGGGCTTTACGTTGTAGCCCAAAGGCTGCATGCATGCCCACTCATACAGCAGTGGGATGCACAAACAGTGCAAAACTTGGGATGGGGAAAAATAAAATTAACCCAAAAAAAGGCCTTAGTCAAGGAAAAATTGAATAACAACTCAAAAAAGTCCTTCTCTAGACAAAATGCCAAAGAAGAGATGGGTCAGTAACCCAACAACATGTTTTTTTAGGAAAATCCACTGTACTGCCTGGGCTGAAGGTCGCTGTTGGTCATGGTACTCCACTGCTAGATGGTCTGGGGGGATCCCAAAAGCTACTCCTGCAGGGGTATTCTCCGCCACCACCTGCCCCCCAGCACACTCCATCATGGCCACAGCTGAAGAAGACAATAAATGAACTAAGGGATGATCACCTTCTCTAGAAGAGACCGGACCAACTTGGGGAACTCCGACAGGCCCTGTGAGTTTGGGTGCATCTGGCTGGCTAACCAAGAGAGGCTCTCATTCACCTGATGCCACATTCTCTCCTGGTTGGCCTCCTCCTGCCACTTCTCAAAGTCTTCATCGGTGGCAAAACGACTTATGCCAACTGCGATCCACCCCTTGCTGCCCATTACCTTTGTGAAAGTGACCTCCTCCCCAACAGATTGCACGCCGTCTTTAGAGAAGATGGTCATACAGCAGGGTGGACCGTAGCATCGATGCCCAGTACCATGTTTGGCTAAGAAGCCAAACCTCCTCTGCTGGAAAAATGCCACCACCTTGTGTCTGGTTCATTGGTCTTGGAAGTGATGGGCCTTAGGCCCACGCAATCACTCTCAGGAGAGTGATCTGCAAACCAAATCTCCTCAATAAAGGATAGGGGATGGAGTGGTTCATGCTGTACCAGATAGTTGTTTGAAGGGGGTAGGGGTCTCCACATGGCATTCTCCCAAGTGAGGGCCTATGGTGAGGGTGATACACATGACTGGAAAATAGGGCCTTCTGCCTCTTCTATATCCTCCTCTACCTCATCCTCCTTACCATGCGCCTGGTCCTGGTTGAATCGGTGATCCAGTATATGTGACATCAGCTGAAGGCGGATTACAGCCAGGCATACTGTAAGATCCTCTGCAGTCTGACATCTGGTGCTCCCAGATGTCATAGGGAGTCATCTCCTGACTATGAGCTCCTCAGGTATCGGAACCCAGCACTGTATTCGGACATCACTGCACATGAGGCCCAGTGTAAGTAGTGTGATAGAGCTTCAGATCTTGCGGGGTATTCATCGCCAAACTGCGTACTGTAGGCACAAGGCATCAAGCAGCAACTGCAGCTGAGTTTAGCTGACTGACTAACTTTGTTGTACTGCACTGCTAATATGGCGCTGACTCGCTGAGCTCCGCTGTGACACTTCTTTGTTTTGCCTAGTGGCCCACCTCCTTCAGTGCTAGGAGTCAGGCCCAAACAATCACTTACAAGATACTACTGTTTGCACAATCTTGTTGCCTAGCTCCTTACTAACCCCTCCATGCGGTTGGCTGCAGAAATACCGTCACTCACAAATCCAATTCCCCATGCCACAATGTAACACCTGGGTTGTGGCTAGGTGGAGTGATTATTGAAGCCTGATATATTTGGAGGAGAAATAAGGGAAATAAATAGGTTTATTCAGCTCACCACCAATGTATCTGGAATGCTGAATAAGGCTAGTGGGCAGAAATGCAAGGACAAGTTCAATAGGAATTATATAACATACTTGTGCACATGACAAAAATCTGTATGGTAAATGTATGGAATTAAATGAAACAATGATTGCATATTTTCAAGAAGCAATATCCATAATATGGTGTTTCATAAGTGTGAGCAGACCTATAAGAACATGTATGTGAAGCAGTGGCGTAACCAGAATCTGGCGGGCCCCAGTATGAAATTTAGACCTGGGCCCCCCCCCCTCCCCTCGCGTGCACATGTTGGTCAGATAAATGTGCCTCATGTAACATTTAAAATCCTCTAAAGACTCACAAATTGACCCCTCTCCCCCTTCATTATGCATTGATGTCCCTCATCATGTTATATATGGTCCTCCTCCTGGAATATGGCCCTTATTGTGGTATATATGTACCCCATCCTGGTTTATATGGTTCTCCTCCTCCTGCCACCATAGTTGTCCAATTATTATAATGCATCCCAATATTTCTCCATATATTACATAATGTATCCCCATAGTCCTCTATGTATTATAATGCATCCCATAGTCCTCCATTCATAAGGTAGGCCCCATAGTCATTCAATTATAATAATAAACCCCCATTATCCTCCATATAATATAATGCAACCTCACATCCCTCCAAATATCATAATGCAGCCTCATAGCCTCTACTTATAGCAAAATGAGTCGGTCGACAGGGTAGGGGGTACTCGGCTACTGGGGCTGATGGTTACTTCGATGGGGGATCACGGCTGGTCGGTTCCCTGTTCCGTGCCCTGGACCCTCAATGGCAGGGATAGTGGGGGATGATGATGATGGATGGGGGTGGAAATGGTAACGTGACGCCACCTGTGGTACCTGGTAACGTGGATACCAGCGCTGCGGCCGGCCACTGAGGTGATGGAGGTGCAGCTCAGAGTAGTAAAGCTCCCCACAGGTGGAGCTTTACCTCAGGGCAGCGGGGGTAGATGAGGGGAGTAGTAGCCCTCACCTTTTTGATGCTGTAGGAGCCCTCCGGGCAGCAGAGCAAATGAGGACAGACACCAGATAAGCTCAAGAAGTTCTTTACTTTCTCCAGATGAAAAACAGGTACACAGTGCAGTCTGGTTTACTCTCATTCACCACTCTGAAGAGCTCCTTCGCCAGTCCCCTGGTCTGTTACTATTAGGTACGGTCAGTTCCTTACTGGTACGGATGGGAGCGACAACGAGCAAATCCTCCCGCCACCGTAATTCGGTCTTTTCCCTAATGTGTCCTGGACCTTTTTGGAACTGAGGAAGAGGTACAGTCTATGCTGCTATGGCTTCCTTCTGTTGGTCCCACAGCTTGTCGGTTCACAGTCAGGGATAGACCTCTGACTGCCTCGGCGCTGGTATTGACCCCAACCTCCCCAGCTAACTCCAACCGGCCTGGATTGTCCCCTCCATTTCTGGGTCACCCCTCTCCAAGGAGGTGCCCTCCTGTCAAGAACGCTGTCAGGCACGTCCTCTCTGGCTGCCTTCCCAGCACTGTCGGACTAAAAACGAACTCAACTCTCACTCAAGTCTCCCACTCTACTCTAAGCTCCACCCCTGGACCTACTGAATATACGGTTCCTAGGCTAAGGTGGGCTAGTGTATGGGTGCTTAGGACAGACTCTGCATGAAACCCCATATCCATGGCTACAGAGGCACTACACCTTCTGTTTGGGGTGGAGTACCTCCCTGTGGCACCTTCCCATAGGGGCGCCACACACCCCCTTGGTGAATTACACTCGTCCACGAGTGTTAAAACCCAACCGGACTTGAGCTTACATTTTTATATGCATAACAAACAAATAACACTTTTAACAACAATAATCATTATACTTGATCTTCCCATCAGGGAGGCGCATTTCTTGTAACGTTGCAAACATATATATTTTTTAGTCCACATCGACCCAACGGGGACCGGGTATCAAGTCTCTGATTTAAAGTTCAATCAGGTTTTACACAAAAGTTCACATTTAGAGGTTGCACAGGTCCAGCAGGTAAAGTCTCTGTAGGCTGCTAAAGTCCCAATACACAACAAACCATTAACCATTGGTGCTACGGCGTAGGAGTCCTTGGTACTACAGGGGTCTCTTTTGGCCATAAGTACTGTAGGCCTCCTGGCCCTGAGGTCACCGATTGGCAAAGGTTTTTCTCTCCCTGCACAGCTCCTTACGGCCACTCCACCCTCTTAATATTGTGTACAGGATTTTACCTGCTCTTTACCCGTTTCATATACTAGCACACAATAAGAAAATGCACTATACTCAACTATTTACATTGATATACGATACCGGGATTGTTTTATCACTCCATGCTTCTGCTAACCCGGATCGCATACCATCCCCAGGGTCCTGCATGGCGTTCGTAGGTTATGATGTCGCCTTTCCGGTCATCCTGGAACTGTGGCCTCCCGACAGGTTGCTGGGAGTGCGGGATCGGGGCTGGAGGCTGGTAGTCAAACCGCCTCATCTCCATACCGACCTGGTCTTGTTGCTGTTCCAGGCGATCGGCCCACCATAGCTCGTGGGGCTCGAACGCCTCTGTGCCACCAGCTGCTCCTTCCTCTCGGTCCTCCCCGCCTGGCTGGTAGAGCTTTCTTTCTCACTATCAGGTTGGGTTCCTTAGAGAACCGGATCAGGTTTTCCGGGCACGGGATCCTTATCATGATGCCAGAAATGAGTCGGTCGGCAGGGTAGGGGGTGCTCGGCTCGGTGCTGTTTCCCCTCGCTTCCTCTTACTAGTCAGCTCTCCAGGTGCGTTCTACTGTGGAATGTATATAGCAGGCTGGTGCTGCCTCCTCCACTCTAGGAGTATGGGGCACTTCCTGCTTTTTGCATTCCACAGTAGAAAACACACCAGCACCACCTCCTCCTCCTGAGTCTTTAGTTTTTGCATGGAGACCGGAGCAGCGGGGGAACTGGGAGAGGTATTTTTTTAATAAATGAGTGAGTGCACAGTGGCCAGAGGACTATGGGTGGAGGAGGGGGGTGCATTCTACTGTATGGAGCCTTATGGGGCTGCACTATATGGAGAGCTATGAGGTTGCATTATATAAAGCTGCACTATATAAGACTGCACTATATGAGGCTGCAATATATGAGGCTGCACTATATGGAGAGCTATGAGGCTGCACTATATCAAGAGCTATGTGGCTGCATATATAAGGCTGCACTATATTGTCACATCGCCATTGGACTCGGTGGCTGGTGTTCCTGCCTCGGCCGCTGGGAGGAGCCGGATTCCTTCGGCTGGTGGCACCGGTGATAGGAGGGCCATGTCCTCATATGGAACTGCTCCCGCGACGTCTGCCTCTGTTGCTGAGCGCCGCTGTGTTTCCCCTCTGGGTGGCGTTGGTCGCAGAGGAGCGGGCCCTGCAGAGGTGTCCGTTAGGCGCAGCCTGCGTTCTTCTGCCAGAGGTGGCGTGGGTGGAGCCAGTCGTGCATCTCCATCTGGCCTGGATCTAGGGGCGGTCCGGTTGAGGTCATCAGGCTGTGAGCTCCAGCCTATGGGAGGTAACCGCGCCCTTCAAATACATTGGAGCCTGTCTTGCAGGCCGCCAGATACAGTTTTGGTTCCCCAGTGATATAGTGTATGTTTAGTTTTGTCTCTGACCTTGCCTGGATTTCTTACTCTGCCTCTGCCTATTGATTTTGTACCTCAGCTGCCCTCTTGGTTTTGCCCTTGACCTTTGCCTGGATTTTTGACTCTGCTACTGCCTGATGATTTTGTACCTTCGCTGCCCTCTCGGTTTTGACTCGGATTTCTGACTTCGTTTTTCGGGTCTTGATTTTCCCCTGGCGACCTCCCCGGCTCTGTTGCTCATATAGGCAGCTACCCCCTGGGCTCCGCTGTAATTCCAGATCCCTGTATAGGGGTTAAGGGTCTCGGGGTTTCTCGGGGGGCTGCCTACCAGCAGCTCGGCCTCACAGGGGATGGTCGTCACATATATGAATCTGCATTATATGGAGAGTTATGAGGCTGCACTATATGGAGAACTATGAGGCTGCACTATATGGAGAGTTATGAGGCTGCCCTATATAAAGCTGCACTATATAACGCTGCACTATATGAAGCTGCACTATATGAGGCTGCACTATATGGTGAGCTATGAGTCTGTATTATACTATATGTAGGACTGAGGCTGCATTATACTGTATGGAGGGATGTGAGGCTGCATTATACTATATGGAGGGATGTGAGGCTGCAGTATACTATATGGAGGGATGTGAGGCTGTATTATACTATAAGGTGGACTGTAAGGCTGCATTATATTATATGGAGGATAATGTGGGTGCATTATAATAATTGGATGAATCTTATGAATGGGGGATTATGGAATGCATTATAATACATAAAGGACTATGGGGGTACATTGTAATAGTTGGAGGAATATGGGGATACATTATAATAATTGGAAGACTATGGTGGCGGGAGGAGGAAGACCATATATAACAGGATGGAGGACATATATACTGTACCATGATAAAGGCCATATTCCAAGAGTAAGACGATATATAGCAGCATGAGAGACATTAATACATAATGAAAGGGGTCAATTTGTGAGTCTTCAAAGGGTTTAGTGTGGCACCCTGTGCCAGGTCACCACAGACTCCCTTGGGACATGGAAGGATGTAACACAGCGAGTAATCCACTAAACACACAACACCCTTTCACCCCAGGCCTGTAGGGGGAGCTCCACTGGTTGCCTTAAGCCAGTTCCCCCTATAAATACGGGTTCTGGAGGGAGAAACACCAGAGTGTACAGTCACTACAGAACTGTGAAGAGCTGAGTGAGCTGAGCTGGTACTGGAGCCATGCTAGGCCCATACCAGCATCCACCTGAGAGAGTGGTAGACCCGCAGAGTTGGGGTCACAGGCAGAGGAGAGAGAGACGTTCTACAAGAAGGGGGCAGAGGAGTCATACCGACTCACCCCAGCAGAGTTCCGGTCACTGGGTCTGACCTACAGGGGCACAGAGAATAGGCCCTGCAGGGAAACCAGCACTACAAGGAGGTTTAGCTTCCAGGAAACCCGAAGCACCACGAAATGAGAGCCCGGAGTCTAGGCCAGACAGGAAGTCCCATAGAAGTGCTCTCAGTGCAGCAAATCTGGGTGTGGAGAGTCACACAGAGAGATAGAAGTAACGGTCTGGTCGGGTTCCAAGCCTGCCAGACTCCAACAGCCTAACGGAAACAAGGAGGCCTACAACCCTACTCGCTGTGGAAATCCTGAAGTGTTTACCTCATCTCCAGTCGAGTGTACCCGAACAGAACACCAGTAAAGGTACCAAAAGACTTTATGTGTGCGTGTCCCTCCTTCCATCTACACCACGCTGACCGCGCTACCCTATTACCCTCACTACAACTTACAGCCCCGGGGACCCCCGCTCATCCTGTAGGGAGCTGTTCCACCTTGCCGCCGCCCATCACCTCGGAGGCCCAAGCAGCGCCGGTGTCATCTCCGGACCCCTACAGGTGGCGTCACGACAGACATTTTATTACTTTATTGCCATCTCCACCCTTTATCTGCATCCCCTGGGCCCACGGCCTCAGGTACCGCTACCCGTGACCTTCCCCAGAGACCGCGCCTGAGTGACCGAGTACCCCCAGGGCCTGGGCCGGACTTTAGAACGTTACACGGGGTCCATACATTTGACCAACGTGTGCGCAGGAGGTAGGTTTAAATTTCCCACCAGGGTCCATCAGACTCTCGCTACGCCACTGACTATTAGTATATGTTTGCTGTGTGTTGGCTTTTATTCAGTAACAGTATGATGGTATTATTCACTCACCTTGAGTTAGTACTATATAGTCACGGTGTGGCATCATTATTGCTCATTATATAGTGCTATTGTTCAACTAAGTACACAATTTATTATACACTAACCTTATGGTGCTACTATTCATTCACTATGTGGTGGTATTATGTAGTCACAGTGTGGTAGCATTATTTCTTATTGTATAGTGCTATTGTTTAGCTTAGTACACAGTTTATTATACAGTAACCATATATCCGCACTATTTATTCATCATATGGTGATGATATGTTATTAAAGTGTGGCGGTATTATATATTGGAACATAATGGAGTTATCGGTATTATTGGCCTTGCTATACTGGGTTTGTTCAGTAAAAGTGTGGTCATATTACAGTATGTCCTTCTGTAACAGACTAATAATACCAACAACTGTATAGCAGTATTATTTAGAAGCACATTATTACGGTATATATTGTATTATATCTACAGTATGTTGTTTTTTGGAAGGCACCAGATATCTTAAGGGTTGGGTCTTTAATCTTTGCAGAACTTAGCAATGACAAAGTTTGCTTTTTTATGCCATTATTTGCTTTTGCTTCTCTTAGGGCACCTTTACACACCGCAACCGCGGCGAGAAATCTGACCGGCAATCTGTAGCCCCATCACCATCGCTGTGAAATGGCCTCGAAATTGCGGCGTGTAATTGGGGAATTTGGCGGCGATCAAAAAGGTTGCGCCTGGTTCCGATTTCACAGCAATCAGAGGCAATCATGAAGGCGACATTCCCGGCTTTCGGCGTGTGAACGGGCGATAGTGATGGAATCTGCGTCGCCTAATGATTTCCCGGAGGCGTGCCACAGCGTGCTGGACACCACGCCCAGTCAGCGATGATTGGTGGTGGCTACTGTGTTCCCATTGGCTGTCACTTCACAGGGCGCCATATTTGAACAGCTGACCATTAACCACCACACAATGGCAATGGCGTCATGTATTAGCCAGCCTTCCAGAGCAGGCTGGCCAATCATAACGCTATTGCATTGTCCAATGATTGTGTTTGGGGTGCGGTGTACAACAATTTGGCATGCCTATGTTCTCGCCGCTCTGAACAGGTACGCCCACATTCCTTCAGGGATTGCGGAGTGTGAAGCGGCGTCGGGAGTCTACCGGATGTTTCCCGCTGTTGGTGTGGGAACTTCCGGGACGACACATCGTCTTAGGTTGAGGGCGAAATTGCAGCGTGTAAAAGCGCCTTCGGTGTTCGGAGGCAACCATGAACAATGTGCACGCGCACGTTAGATTGCCTCCGATCGTCGCCAAAAGTTGAGGCGTGTAAAGGTACCCTTAACTTTTTTTTGGAAGTTTCTATTCTCTTCAGCTTCCTCTGATAGACCTGATTTTTTTTTTTTTGCAGAATAAATGAGTCCTAAAAGCAAATGTAGTTCATTTTGCCTAATGTTTTGTTTGTTGCCTGTATCAAGGCAGATACTATTATGTAGCCAGGAGTTTAAAGCCCATTTAAATAGTAATATTACATGCAATATGTGTCAAATGCCATTGTTATATATTGCCATATGCTTATCCTATTTGTAAAGAGCAAAGTACTAAATAAAAGGTAGAACATAAGCTCAATAGCCTAAAGACTAAAGCACTTGTAATTAAGAAGGAAGTGATTTTGGGAGTCGAGCATCTGATAGTAAAACTGGCTGAGCCGATATGAGTCTACAATCCTGATACAATACCGCAATGTAACGCATCTGTGTAGATAAAGCAATGCGAGCTACACATAGATGACCTCCAGAAGGGCAAGGAACCAGCCGGGCGTCCGAGTGTTGTCCCCAATGATGGCCAGTAATCACCATCTAACGTTCCTGGCTCATCCTATAAGGTTAATCTGATGGAAAGATTCCTCAAATCAATCTTTCTATGAAAGAGGTTAAAAAATGAACCCAAGTAAAAATTATAATCTTGACACAATTTCTTATTCATTGCACATGAGGTACCATATCAGCCATGGCTGGTCCTGTACCGTATCAGCCATGGCTGGTCTCCGTACTGTATAACCTGCTGCTGATCCCGGTACCACATCAGCTGTGGCTTGTCCCTGTACCACATCAGCCGCAGCTGGTTCCATATCATATCAGCGATGGTTGGTTCCATACTATATATACTGTATATATATATCAGTCGTTGTTGGTCCTGTATCATACCAGCCATGGTTGGTCCTGTACCATATCAGCCATGGTTGGTTCTGTACCATATCAGCCATGGTTGGTTCTGTACTATATATCAGCTGTAGTTGGTCCTATATCCTGTCAGCCATGGATGGTTCTTTACCATATCAGCCATGATTAGTCTTGTATCATCAGTTGTGGTTAGTCCTGTATAATATTAGTTGTGGCTGGTCCTGTATCATATCAGTCATGGTTCGTACTATACCATAGCAGATGTGGTTGGTTCTGTACTAGGGATGAGTGATTATACTCGCTACTATTCGGTATTCGCCGAATAGTAGCGGTATTCGGGCTACTCGCTACTCTCCGAGTACTTATGAGTACTCGGGAGTAGCGAGTAGTCCTAATACTTTCGCAGTGTATCTATAGATACACTGCGAAAGTAGCCTAAACGTTAATAAAAGTTGTTAAAAAATAATAAACTTACATACTCACCTTCCGACACCTGCTCCGGGAGCGGCAGAGAAGCCATCCGATTGCTGGAAAAGGACCTGTCACTACCAGCCAACCACGTGATCGCTAGCGGCCACCTGATTGGCCAATTTGCAAGGTCCTAGATGTACTATCAGGACCTTGCAAACTAGCCAATCAGGTGGCCCCTAGCGATGACGTAGTTGTGACGTGGTGCCATCTGATTGGCCAGATCCCTACCGGCCATCTGATTGGCTGGTAGTGACAGGTCCTTTTTCAGCAATCGGATGGCTTTCTGCTGCTCCCGGTGCAGGCGTCGGAAGGTGAGCGTGTAAGTTTATTATTTTTTAACAACTTTTAATAACTTTTAGGCTACTTTCGCAGTGTATCTATAGATACACTGCGAAAGTATTCGTACTCGCTATACTGACAAGTAGCGAGTACCGCTACCTACTCGTTGCAAGTATAGCGAACACGAATAATAAGGTACTCGCTCATTCCTATTCTGTACCCTATCAGTAGTTATAGTTATAGTTATAGTTATAGTTTTTAAGGTTGAAGGAAGACTTTAAGTCCATCTAGTTCAACCCATAGCCTAACATGTTGATCCAGAGGAAGGCAAAAAAAACCCCATGTGGCAACACTAATCTCCACATTGGGGGAAAAAATTCCTTCCTGACTCCAGATACGGCAATCAGACTAATTTTCTGGATCAACGCCCTATCAAAGAATCTAGTATATATAATCGGTAATATTATAGTTTTCAAGAAAGGCATCCAGGCCCTTCTTAAATGTTAGTAGTGACTCACTCATTACAACATCATGTGGCAGAGAGTTCCATAGTCTCACTGCTCTTACAGTAAAGAATCCGCGTCTGTGATTATGATTAAACCTTCTTCCCTCCAGACGTAGAGGATGCCCCCTTGTCCCAGTCTCAGGCCTAAGAGTAAAGAGATCATTAGAAAGGTCTCTGTACTGCCCCCTCATATATTTGTACATTATTATAAGATCACCCCTAAGCCTTCGTTTTTCCAAGCTAAATAACCCCAAGTTTAATAACCTGTCTTGGTATTGCAGACCCCTTAGTCCTCTAATAACTTTTGTCGCTCTTCTCTGGACCCGCTCTAGTTCAGCTATGTCTTTCTTATACACCGGAGACCAGAATTGTACACAGTATTCTAAGTGTGGTCGCACTAGTGACTTGTATAGAGGTAAAATTATGTTCTCCTCATGAGCATCTATGCCTCTTTTAATACATCCCATTATTTTATTTGCCTTTGCAGCAGCTGCCTGACACTGGCCACTAAATGTGAGTTTGTCATCTACCCATACACCCAGGTCTTTTTCAGTGATAGTTTTGCCCAGTGTTTTATAATTAAGCACATAATTATACCCTTTGTTTCCTCTGCCCAAGTGCATGACTTTACATTTATCCCCATTAAAGCGCATTTGCCATTTAGCAGCCCAAGCTTCTAGTTTACATAAATCCTCCTGTAATATAAAATTGTCCTCCTCTGTATTGATTACCCTGCAGAGTTTAGTGTCATCTGCAAATATTGAGATTCTACTCTGTATGCCCCCTACAAGGTCATTAATAAATATATTAAATAGGAGCGGGCCCAACACTGACCCCTGTGGTACCCCACTGTTAACTGTGACCCATTCTGAGTGTGTTCCATTAATAACCACCCTTTGTTTCCTATCACTAAGCCAGTTCTTAACCCACTTACACATATTTTCCCCTATCCCCATTGCCCTCATTTTATGTATCAACCTTTTGTGTGGCACCGTATCAAAAGCTTTTGAAAAGTCCATATACACCACATCCACTGCATTTCCTTGGTCCAGTCCAGAACTTACTTCTTCATAGAAGCTTATTAGATTAGTTTGACAGGAACGGTCCCTCGTAAAACCATGTTGATAATGGGTCATGAGGTTATTTTTGTTCAGATACTCCAGTATAGCATCTCTTAGAAAACCCTCTAGGATTTTACCCACAGTAGAGGTTAAGCTTACTGGCCTATAATTTCCAAGTTCAGTTTTTGTCCCCTTTTTGAATATTGGCACCACATTTGCTATACGCTATAGTGGTTTTTCGCTTTCCATATCAGCCATAGTTGTTCCCGTACCATATCAGCCATGGCTTGTTCCATGCCATTTGATAATGGGCGTCAAATACATGTGCCAGACTCCAGAGCAACAACCTTGGTGATTTGGCTCAAGACATATAAAGAGGGGGATTAAATATCAAGAAACGAACATGTTACCAACTTACGAGTCTTCTCAACCAAGTGTTGGTATCTGGATTGGATGTGCAGGATGCATTGATGATTTGTTGGACTCTGAATAAAGTTAATATATAAACAAGTACCAAAGTAAAATAAAATATTGCTTACGCGCCCCGGGCGGGGACTGTGGGGTACTTGGAACCGGGCCCTCTCGTCATCATCTGGACTGTGGGATGTCACGGTAGCGTGAACTGGTCCGTGATCCCCTCATCGGGCGATGAGTAACAAGGGGAAATTGAAAAAGGGGATGAAAGAAAAATATAAAAAATAAAATAAAAGAGTTTTTCTCGTGATGCCACCCTTGGAATGCGGCCGGTATAGCCGCTGCTGCAGTCGGGACCTCTGGGGATGATGGGAGTAGGAGCTATGATGGTTTAGCTCTCTATGGGAAGAGCGGGTCCCCAGAGCAACCATAGAGTCTATGGAAGGGATGGATTTGTTGGGGTTGCAGGACTTAGTGTACGAAATAACTGAAAGACACAGGGGTAACAGTCTCCTTTACATTTACTGAAGTTAGTAGCAGGTTCATCCAGGGCACAGTTCACAAGTGGTTTTAGGATCTGGGAGCAAGTTGAGGTTTTCCACACCTGGCAAGTTCTGAGTCCACCCTTCTGTGCTGCTCTCAGTGGGTCCTCTCCTCTCTTGTTCTGTCATATACAGGCGGCTTGAGGTCTATTTATGTTACTCTCTTCTCACTGTGTCTCCCTGAGCTCTTTGATGCGGCTGTGCCTACTGGCCTTTTGGTGGGCGAGCAACTTGGAATCACCCGCCCTCCGGTGTTGGTTGCTGAGCATAATGTCCCTTACGACCTCGGACTCTGGTGTCCGTCCTGCGCTCGGTGCTGAGGTAAGCTGGCACTGCTCCACTCCCCACACCTACTCCTCCACTCCCTCAGGTCCTCACCTTCGGTTCACTCACACTGTCTAGTTAGTGTCATTGGACGGGCCTAGCACAGCTCCCGTCGGTAGGATATCTTCCACAGTCCTCTTACGAACTGAACTGCCTAACCCCGCCCCGAGACCAGAATTTATAGGGGACCTGCCCTGAACTCAGGCTTTAGAGCTCTCCCTTCTGACCTAGAGTTGGGAAGGTGTTGTGTGTGTGTGTTTCACCTGATGTGGGTACCTTTTCTTGCTTCCAAGCGCAGTATTGTGGCAACCGGACCCTGGGGCACCACATTACAAAGACAAGACATATTCAACAAGTGCTATTGCGGTAAGAGCTTGTGATCCGACAACTGGCGTTGTTGATAGCTGTAAAATTAAGTTGTAATATATTTTGGTGCCGAAATAAAGAAATTAACATTTGGTCCTTCTGTTCTGGGTGGATTCTGTATTTTGTGCTTATGGACCTCTTTTTGTTTGTATGAAAATGGTTGCCCTTTTCTCCTTCATTTTCCAGTCCAATCTGACAATCTGATTGCAGCACGAGTGGCCGCAACATGACTCCTACAATGTATGTAACAGGTGAGATTTGGCAGATTACCTCTCCGATGCCATTTACTGTTACAATCAGATAATAAACTCTAACTGTAGTTTTACAAGTGACCTTCCCTTTCTGATTGCTAAATGTTCTGAGCACATTCTGTTTCCTAGTAACTAACACAATATGCTTATGTGAAATTGTACTTGTCCAATGAAAGTAGAGGATGGGGCAACATACGCGAGCAAAATAGCAATTTTTTCGTCTTGTTTGTTAAATTGAAAGATTTCGACAATGATATAATTGAGATTCAATGAAGCTACAGGACAAAGGAAGGCAAGGGACTAAGTCATAGAAAACAGGCCGGTAATAGGTGCAAAACTCAACCGCCGGGATCTGTATAACCGATGCGTTCACTGAGAAACAATGAAATCCGTGTGTCATTATATCACTACTATGAAATAAAACAGACGTGTCTACTCTTATTAATATTATTTAACGGCCTTCACCTCGATCTTGAGCCATGAGTTGACGGATGAACGTGACCCGCCCCAGGGCCGCGGGGTACTCGGTGCCGGGAGTTTAGTTCACGGGAGATGTCACTGGGGCCTGTTGCCCGATACCGTGGCCCTGGTGGTTACTTAAAAAGGGGAAAACAGTCAATAAAAATAAAAATAAAAGTGTTTGGTGACACCATTTACGGTTCCGGTAATGTTACCGGTGCTACGGGACAGTCCTCCAGGGTGATGGTGGAGCAGCAAGATGGTTATGCTCCCTGCAGGTGGAGCGGGATCCCCGGGGCAGTTGTGAATGTTATGTACAGTCTTTACACAGGGAGGCAGCTTACCACACAGCACAGTCACT
The DNA here is from genome assembly GCA_033576535.1 of Allobates femoralis. NCBI lineage: Eukaryota > Metazoa > Chordata > Amphibia > Anura > Aromobatidae > Allobates > Allobates femoralis. The sequence goes on from JARQOC010000009.1 coordinate 6,974,315, forward strand.
TGTCCTTTTAACTGCAGCAAGTGTGTGGCTCCTCAGGGCAGGCAAATGAAGTAAGACACACAGTCTTTAACTCTGGATGGTTTACTGGCAGTACTTCAGGCGGGGTACAGATGGTACAGTCTTTCAGGTCTTTCTGGTCTGGGTAGTCACCAGGGAACAGGGATGACTCACTTAGGACCCTAGGTGGTGTGCCTGCCGTTCCTTTCCAGTCCCTCACGGCGCTCCCTCATGTCTCCCTTGAAGCACTCCCATGCACTGAGCCTCAAGCCAGCTCCCATGGGCCCTCAGTGGAGGACTTTTCTCTGGGTCCCCCTGACCCCATACAGTGCCTTTTTATGGATGCACCGGGTGTTCGACTGTGACTTCCTCTAGAAACTCGGGCCTCCAGAGATAGACTTCAGCACCATGCTCAGAGCCAGTCCTCTGTTCTGGGACCAGATCCCTCCGGTCGGTAGTCTAATGTGTCCGCATTCGGGCTCACTGCACTACCTGGTGCCCCTAGGATCTCTCTCCATCCACAGTCTCTAGCCGACTGTCTCTCTCACACTGAACTAATTCTCCTCCCACCCACCCACTTTTCTACCCTGTCACTCCTCCCATGGGACTGGGTCCTCCCTTCAGTGGCTCCACCCACAGTCCACTACTCTAGGGTGTGTGAATGACTGTTGTGAGGGTCCCTTATGCAACATCCCAATTCCCTAGTCACAGGAATACTACACACTCTTGTCTGGGTGCAGTACCCCTACGTGGCATCTCGACCAGTGAGGCGCTCTGTAGGAAGCTCAATATTGTACAAGTCTAGATGGGTACACCAGGGTCTTCTCCAAGCCTAGATAGGCCCACCAGGGTCTTCTCTAAGAGTAGATAGGTCCACCAGGGTCTTCTCCAAGCCTAGACAGGTCCACCAGGGTCTTCTCCAAGCCTAGATAGGTCCCTCAGGGTCTTCTCCAAGCCTAGATAGGTCCCCTATGGTCTTCTCCAAGCTATATAGGTCCCTCAGGGTCTTCTCCAAGCCTAGATAGGTCCCCTAGGGTCTTCTCCAAGCCTAGATGGGTCCACCATGGCCCTCTAAAAGCCTTGATAGGTCCACCAGAGTCTTATCCAAGCTTAGATAGGTGTCACGCCCATAGGGCAGGATGAACAGCAATGGACTCACTAGACCATTGATGGTGCAATGGTAGCTGTACACTGTGTTCCAAATTATTATGCAAATTGGTTTTAAGTGTCATAGGGTTTTTTTTTTGTTTTTTTTTCAATGAAACCCATTGATGGTATTGTGTCTCAGGGTTCTTTGGATCACTGAAAACAATATCAGATACCTGTGATAATTATATTGTCAGGTGAGCGCAATAAAAGGAAAACTGGGTGTTCCACAATATTATGCAGGTCACCGTTTTCAAGTACCAAGGGAAAGAAAAAGGATCTCTCTGCTGCCGAAAAGCAACAAATAGTGCAATGCCTTGGACAAGGGACGAAAACATTAGGTATTTCATGAAAACGTAAGCGTGATCATCGTACTGTGAAGAGATTTGTGGCTGATTCTGAGCACAGATGTGTTCATGCAGATAAAGGCAGAATGAGGAAGGTTTCTGCCAGGCAAGTTCATTGGATTAAGAGAGCAGCTGCTAAAAAGGCCTTACAAACCAGCAAACAGATATGTGAAGCTGCTGGTGCCTCTGGAGTCTCTCGAACCTCAAGGTGTAGGATCCTTCAAAAGCTTGCTGTGGTGCATAAACCTGCAATTCGGCCACCCCTAAACAGTGCTCACAAGCAGAAATGGTTGCTGTGGGCACAGACATACATAAAGACTAATTTTCAAACAGTCTTGTTTACTGATGAGTGCCGAGCAACCCTGGATGGTCCAGATTGATGGAGTAGTGGATGGTTGGTGGATGGCCACCATGTCCCAACAAGGCTGCATTGTCAGCAAGGAGGTAGAGGAGTCATGTTTTGGGCTGGAATCGTGTGGAAACAGCTGGTAGGCCCCTTTAAGGTTCATGAAGGTGTGAAAATGACCTCTGCAAAGTATATAGAGTTTCTGACTGAGAACTTTCTTCCATGGTACAAAAAGCAGAAACGTGCCTTCAAGAGCAAAATCATCTTCATGCATGTCAATGCACCATCTCATGCTGGCAGTTCAGATCAAAACAGCAGCTCTGGGAGGCTATTCTGACATCATGCAAAGAAATACAAGCAGAAACTCTCCAGAAACTCACAAGTTCAATGGATGCAAGAATTGTGAAGGTGATATCAAAGAAGGGTTCCTATGTTACCATGTAACTTGGCCTGTTAGGATGTTTTGGAGTTAAATAGCTTTTTATCTCAGTGAATATGACCCGTTAATGCTGCAAATTCAACAAATGAGCATTTTCAGTTCTTTAAAACATATCAAATGTTTAGAAACTCTCCTGTGCCTAATAATTTGGAACAGGGCATTTAGAGTTTTTTTTAATTTTGAAGATTATACTGTTATCATTGTGAGGTTTCTTCAATAAAATTTGATGTATACTCGAATGGGTGATGACTTTTAGTTACACTGTCTGTCATTTGCACCGACCATTTAGGAAAATCAGAGAAAAAGAACATTTGCATAATAATTTGGAACACAGTGTATAATCGATGCTCAAGAGACAGGAGAATGAGCTTCATAAAAGCAAAGATATTTATCAAAGAAAGTTTAACAAAAGGGGAAAGGTATTTGAGGGGAAGACCCTCTGGATCACAACACTGTAACATGTAGCGGAGCACTAGGCAAGGTGTACCCCTATAGAGAGATTCCCCAGTCACAACACCAACGTGGCCTGAATGCCACAAATCCCGGACCAGAGGGGCGACCC